>PVKA01053205.1:0-11349 GCA_004027165.1 Ctenomys sociabilis
ATTATTGAATCTTTGATATAATTCAGCTATAAAAAAAAACCTGTAAATATAATTTCATGTATGCACCTTGTACAGTACCAAAACGTTATGAAAACAGTTTGCAATGTATTAATTCATCGACTCTGTATGGTTAAGGTGTCTTGAAACTGTCTGATTGACATTTGTATTTTAATAAAATAAAAATAAATGGAAAAAAAAGGCAAAAGAAAACAGAGTAACCTTCTTCAGGCATTTCCATGCTCCCCCTGCAGCCGAGCTTCCTCTTATCCCTGTCACTTTGAGAAGTGCAGCTTCTTCTTGTTGCCCATTCTTTGAGCCTGAGATCCGTGGATGCGGCTGCTTCCCTTACCCATCTCTACTGCACTTCCCACCAGCTTCGGAGTGCCAGGACTTCTTTTCTACTTCACCAATAACTGTGGCCCCTGGACTGGGAAGTCCAGAGCTGCTCATTTGTACACCTCTGTGTGCTAGTAGGTGCCTGGACAAACAGTAAACTTAACCTTGTCAGCAGGACTGCTTGCAAAGACATTTTTTTAATGAAAAATATCATAGATAGCCCAACAGCACTCTTCAGTTTTCTTATCCTATTTAAGTTCTGAAATATGTAATTGACAATGATGATTTATGTGGAAAACGTAAAAAGTGGTTCAGCGATGTGGTGCGTCCCCACTGCGCAGTGCTCTCTGCAGTCCTGTGAAGAGCCGCTCCCTCCCGCTCTGGGCAGTGAATCCCCCAGTGTGTTTTCTTCTGATGCAAGGCTACACCCACTGACACAGGCTTTCCTGTCAGCCCCTCAGCCTTTCCCTGGTAGCTGGAGCTCTACTCTCTGCCTCTGTGGAATTCACCTTTTTAATAGATATTTAGGTCTCACATGTGCATGGGTTTCTTTCTTGCTTTTTTTGTACCAGGAATCAAACTCTGGGCACTTGTGCACTGAGCTATATCCCTGGCCCCATTGGTTTCTTTAATAAATGTCCAGACAACTGGATTTCTCAGTTCAAGGACATCTCTCCTCCATGGTAAAAGGCTGCATAAAATGGGAACAGCAAATAGCACTGCCCAGGGGGTTCCAGCATCCATTGTATTCAGCAGTGAAAGCCTGCATGCGAGCATGTCCAGAGAAACCATGGACAATACTCAGCGAGGAGGGAGGAGACAGAATGCTTGCACACTGGGGTGGAGGGACTTAGGAATGTGACAAATACCAGGAGAATATTATTGGGAGATTCTCATAATCATACAATCATCCTAAGACTAGTGTCCCCACCACTAGTGTTGTGCTATAGAGCAATGGAATATGAATTGAGAAGCCAGCATAAAAACCTCACAGAACCTTCTGTTTCATTTCATAAACACTGAAATGTACTCATGAAGAGAATTTAATAATTTATGTAATTAAATATAATTTAAAGCTAAAACAAAAAGCTGCTATTATAGTCAGTGATACACTTACCAGAGCTATGCTGAGCAAAATGCTCGGGCTCCAAAGGCTGCACGCTGTTTGTTCCACGTGTCTGGTGATCTGAACAGACACGGCTACTCTACATTTCCAAACCATGTGCAGTATTATTTGTCTGAGGGATGGATTGCCTGAGAGGACAGAGGCTTCATGGTGTGATCAAAGCGTTCTTATGTTTAAGGTTTTCACAGATGCGTACATGACTCAGACTGCATCCGACTGTAAGAGCAAGAGAGACGGCATCAGCCTATATGTCCCCTAGGATCCTTCACTTCTGTCCTTCATGTCCTCATGATGCTGTGGATGTCACATATGAAGAGCTGTGGCTCACACAGCATTGTGGGTACAACAGTATACTGAGGCCACACCCCACAGACCCTGCTGCACCTGGTCTCCTGGGTCACTCTCAGCCCACAGACACCACTGTACCTGGCCTCCTGGGTCACTCACTCACCACAGACCCTGCTGCACCTGGTCTCCTGGGTCACTCTCAGCCCACAGACACCACTGCACCAGGCCTCTTGGGTCACTACATGCATGGACAGCCAAGAGGACATTCACGTAGCCCTTTAGGAGATGACATGATAGCGAGATTCTGGGTCCATGAATTCCCAACTGGGACATGGATTGCGTATAAGGCCTGAGTTGGACAGGACTCCTGCAGAGGCTCCACTCTACCCAAGGCTGTCCTTGGAATCACAGGCTGTCTCTGAGACACAGGTGGGGCAGGCATCTTATAGGTGTTGGTGGAAAAGACTCAAGGCCTTTTAAAACTCCTGTCCTTTGGTGTCAACCAGGTGAATGATTTTTCTCCCTCGCCTTTTTAGCTGTGCCTACCTGTCTTGCTCTGTCCTTGGTCAAGATATCCCAGCCAAACTACCTGCCACTCTCACCACTCCCCAGCATCACCCTGCTTTTCGAGCCCCTCTCTTTTCTTCATCTCTTTCAGCCATGCTGAAAGCTTGCACTGCATCCCCAGATATAAACCCTAGGGCCTGGGGTTGCTCTTCCCCTTCCCTAACTCTCAGTCCAGCACCTCTCAGCACTGCACTAGTGCCAGGTCACCTTATCTCTCCCAGCGCCAATACCCACCCGATCCCTGATTGAGCTCTGATGGCAATAAAACCAATTATCCCTAGCCTTCCCTGAGACAGTCCTGAGGTCCCTATCAAAGCTCCGCAGAACACTCCCCACTCAAAGGGCAGATGGCTCACACAGATTGGTCCAGGACCTCCATGTCATCAACCATATAGCCCTTCCTCTGCATCCCGTGGTGTTCACGACACACATCCTTTGTCTTTAACCCCTGCCCACCACCCACTGCTCAGACCTAGATCTGAAGGCTGCTTTCTTTGCCATTGTCTTATATACCTTCTCAGCCTCTCTTCACCCTTACCTAGATGGACCTTGACCCTTGCCAGCCCCAAGAGCTGACCTGGCCTGCCCTCGCACAGGGCTCAGAGATGGCCCCCACTATTTCAGCTTGGCCCTTGCCTGTGATCCTCTGATTCTCACCTGTACAATCTGCAGATGATCTCCTCCTCTATAGCCCCATTACAAATCCTCCAGGTGGGATACTTCCTATGCTTACACTTAGTCATGAAGGGCCACCATGTGTCTCCATCCAAAGCTCAGATCTCCCTCCTTTTGTCACTTACCTGGACATTATTCTTCATGATCCCACACGAGCCTTCCTTCCAAGCATGTCTGACTGGTTTCTCAGGTTCCCATTCTAGCATCTAGCAACAGCCTCTCTCTTTTCTTGGAGTGGTGGGACATTTCTACCTCTGGTTCCTGGCTGCATCCTCCTTATGAAGGCCTTCTGCAAACTTAGCTTCCCACACAGTGCCAGCTAAGGCAGGGTACACAGTTGCCTCGCATGACCCTGCTATGGAAGCTGCAGCTGTTCCCTCATCCACTGCCTCTCAGTAGGCTCAACTGACACTGACCTGCACTCTTGGCCTGGCCAACAGCTAACAGTGAACATCTACGCAGGCTCCAAGCATACTCTCCGCATACTTCACAGCCATGCTGCCATATGCCGTATGGGCAGAGACAGGATCTCTCTTCTCTCAGGTTGCCCAAATGTTAGTGCCCACACATGAAATCCCTGCTCCAGGCAGCGCTTCTTCCAACAGGGTGGCTGCACTGCACCATAGGGAGCACCAGAGACTCTCAGATCCCATAGCCATTGGATGCCTTGCAGATAAAGCCACAAAGGGAGAAGCTAATCTCTTTGTCACACTACCCAAGGCCTGTGCTTTGCCCTTTCCTGCTTCCTCTTACCTACTCCCCCCCACCCCCCACCCCCCACCCCCGCAGCAGTACCACAGCTACTCCTCAGGGCCCAGCACTTCCTGGACCAAGGCCATCTCCTCCTCCCTGCCTCACAGGCCCCTACCCTTCCATCTCTTCACAGCTGTCATGTAGGTTACAGCAGCTAGCCCATCTCTGAGTCTCTCCTCTGCATGCCTCTGGACTGACACAGCTCAGGGCCTGCTCCGCCAGGTAGTGCACTGCAGGGCTCCAGAAGCCCCTTCCCTTGCCCTCCCACCAGGGTGGGCCTTTTGTCATTCTGTCTGTCATTTCTGTGGTAAGCAACTAAGTTTGTGATTATGTCTCACCTGCCTTGACACACACATTGGATGTGCATTTTATGCTAAAAGGAACTGTAGGCATGGAGGCATAACTGCAGTGGAAGGTGTGTTCCCAGCACCCCTGGGCTCCTGAAGCTCATCCCCAGACTCTGCTGAAGTAAGACTCTCTAGTAGGTTGGATCCTGCAGAATCGCAAGCTGTTGTTGAAATTATTTTGTGAATTTCAAAATTAAACATGATAAAGTCACCCACAGTTGGTTAAGAGGAAAAAAGGGATTAACTATATTCTGCAATTGCTTAGATGAAACTGAAAGCACCTGCGTGTGGGTCAGCAGCAGTTACTGCAGACGCTGCATGTGTGTTTGCGCTGCCACAACATAAACACCACCAGACATGTAGGTGTGAGTGCTAGAATGAGACAGAGACAGAGCAAAACCTCCCACCACCTCTGTGACGTTCTCAGCGCACCACGGAGTGCTCACAGGAGAGCCTGGGAGCAGCTGGGGTCCCAGCCAGTGCTGAGGCTCCTGGCGTCATAGCCCGGGAAGCACATGCTGTGTGCCTGTGAGCCAGGGAATGCAGGCCCTGGACACCCAGGGTGGTGCAGCCGTCCGCAGGCAGGATGTGCGGTCAGGGCGCTCAGTGCCTGGCTGGCTGGACTCCCGCAGTGCAGCTGTCCTGGGGCCTCAGAGCCCACCGGGCGTGTGCAGCTCCTGTCACGGCCATGTAGAACAGAGCTAGTACTTTGTAATGGATGTTGGGCCTCTCTTCTGGGATCCCTGTTTGTGTTGTGCTTTGCACAGAGGTGTCTGCACCCACTTACAGCTGGTGCACTAGGGAGGTGCCTGATTACTGAGGTTAGACCTGACTGGCTGTTAGGAGGAGAAGCCTGTTCTGAAGAAGGGGGACTTTAAGGCTGTGGGCTGTGAACTTTATCTCCAGCCCAGCTCCTCCACTGCCCTGAGCTTCTGGAAGCTGTGGTGTGAACAGCTACCTTTTACCATTCCCATCTTCCAACACCCAGCTCTGAAGAAGTCCAGCTATGAGCTGCAACCTCCACAGACCGGAAGTCACAATAAGGCCTTCTTTCTTTAAGCTTCTGGTGTTGGATTTTTTTTTTTCTTCCAGAGACAACATAAGTGATGAAGACAGATTTTGGTAGCAAGAGTAGGGTTTTTGCTTTGAATGCTACCTGACTGTGAGGTTCTGAAGCCTGTGGAACTGGTTCATGGGAGGAGTTGGGAAGGTGTGTAGGTGCTAACTAGGAAAGTTCTGAAGATGCTTGGAGCTGAGCCGGCTGAGGGATTCCACTTGGAGCTCAGAAGGTCAAAATCCTGTTAAAGCGCAGAAGGGGAAGAATAAGTCAGGCGGCATTAGTGGGGAACAAGGACGCTGGGGGCAGCTGGACTCTGGACATGTGTGCTACACTCTGCATTCTGCTCAAGTCCTGAAGCTATATAGGATACTGAGATTAAGGACAGCACACTAATTAATGTTCCAGAGGAAACTGAAAATCATGCCAACATTCAGCTCGTGGTGTGAAGGTGGCTTGCCGCTTTTAGCCAGGTTTGGACTGAAAATCAGGAATATAAAAGAGCAGGTTTGCTGAGCAGTGCCCACAGGTGAGCAGAGGGTTACACAGGAGGTGCTCTGGGCCAGACAGCATGAGGAATGGCAGAGAGCATCACAAGAACAGCGAAGGCCCCTCCGGAAGCCTGAGGTCAGTGGAGCTAGGGCAGCGAGCACAGAGATGACTTTTCTAGACCCCACATAGGGGGACTTCCTAGCAAGCTGTGGGAATCTCTGTTCCATTTTGGCTCTGGAGGGTTTGTAGGCCATGTGCAGGTGCAGAAAAATGTCAGATGGTTCTCTTTGAACATGCAGGGGTCGAATACCTTCCAGTGTTCAAGAGTACATTCCGAAAGAGTAAGGAATTTTGATATGTAGTGCATTCTAAAATTCAGAAAAAAAAGGAGTTCCTTTAATTTTTATTTAATTTCTGTTTCCTTGGGGTGTCCCACAAGCTGATGCCCTCCAGGGCAGAAGACGCCATCTAGAGGTGGACCAGAAGGCAGCCTTTGTCGGCTTAGGCACGCTAGCGCTAACGCTTGTGAGCGATATTATCTTTCCAGGATAAAATCGTGTTCTTACTCCCACAGGAGTTTTGTAAGCACAGGTTATAATTGATCTCATCTGTAACAGACATGTTTAAAGAAAAAGGTATTCTTTTTCACTAATCCACATCTTCCTAGTTCTCTAAAAGAGAGGGCAAGTACCAAGCCTGAGCTGCAAGCAGGAGGAGCACTCTCAGCCTGTGGGTGCGATCACCTGCAGGGGTAGGCAGGAGAAAGTGGCGCAGGGAGAAACCCTGTCGGGAGCCCTAGGGGCAAAACCGGCCTGTGGGGGCAGTCTGGCTTTCTGCTCAGTCTCTGAGGCGAGCTCCTCTCCCAGCAAGGCAAAGCTGTGCTTTCTCAAGTCCATTTTAAAATTTGTTCTGGCTCTGGAGCTCACAGCGTATGCTGACACCCATCACCTAGGAGCACAGCTCTCATTTTGGTAAAGGCGCGTTTATTGGTCTTCTATGTGCAACTGGCTAGAATCTCTCCTCTGACTCTTACCTACCATCCTTGGGGCAGGAAAGCGCATCAGCGTCCTGACAGCTGTTTTCTTCTATCAGTGGCGGTTACAGCCAGCAGCCACAGCCCGAGGTCTGGGGGAGGCGCGGTCTAACCACCAGGCGGTTCTAAAGTGAACTCCCAACAAGCTGGAGGCCAGTCTGGGTGCCAGCTTACTAGCAAAGAGAGAAAGCCTAATCTGCAGCTCAGCTGTCAGTGCGCTCCTGACAGCACCACCGCGGGCCACTCTGAAGGGGAGCCCCAGAGGGTCACGGCAGGAGTTGGCTCTCCCTTCCCTGGGGCGCGCAGGGGCCATCCGCAAGCGGACTTCCTCCTGCCGCCCACGCCGCTGGGCTGTCAGGAGTCTGTGTGTGCGTCAGCTGAGGTTGGCCTTCCCGACGCCGAGCTGCTCTCTCGGCCTGGACCCCTCCGCACATCCGGAAGTCCGGCCCTGGAGGGAATCCCGCTGTCTGCCTGTGGACACTCCGTCGGCCCTCGGCCTCACTGCAGACTCAGCAGAGCACGCTGGGATCCGTCCCCAGCTGTGAGAATGGGCGCTGCTCAGGGCGCTTAGCCAGCCGGCAGGGCCACCCGTGTTGGTCACTGTGAAGTGCTGCTGAAGAGCTCCACCTTACCAGAACAGTCCACGCCTCGTCAGGCCGCAGCAGGCTCTGCCCTCTGCTGAGCACTTGCCCTCCTCCCTCTTCCTTCCCTCCATCTGAAGAACCCTGGTGTGTCTTTTCCAGAAAGCTGTAAGGAACAGATAAAAGCCTGAGCTAAAAGTAAACTAGATTTGGGTTTACACCGAAGTCCACTAGGGGCACTCTAACACCGTGGTTCCCGGTGCTGTAGTCCGGCCTAGGCACGCCTGTGATTTCAGCCACTCATCCAATCGCAGTCCAGGCCAAGCAGGAACAAAATGCCCAGGAGAGAAGCATAACCTACTTACTCATGATCCCAACTTAAATTTATCATTTTTTGATGTTTACATACTAATATACCTTGCTTTTAGCATATGTGGTGCCGAAGCGGGCATTAAATCTTGCTTTTAACACATTTTTTAGTATTAGTATTGGTATTATTTTTATTAAATTTATTTTTTAATTGAAGAACAAATAGCAATGAGAAAGTTTCAAGACAAATTAACAGGACAGCTTTGATAAGTTAATACATTGCAAACTGTTTTCATAATGTTTTGGTATCGTACAAGGTGCATACATGATATTATATTTACAGACATTATTATAGCAGATGTTTCTAATCAGTGAACGAAGAGAGTGTAGGTATATACTTATTTTATTTGTTATAGCTGAATTATATCACAGATTCAATAATTAATACTTTCTACCTTGTTATCTTCCTAGTGGTTCTCCATAGTACTAGAAGCCGACATAATATTTTGTCCAACCACTACTAGTGCAAGTCTTGCTTCTCATAGAATTATGCAGAAGCACGGCATATCTATCCCAACTGTACTGTCCATACACACACATCATGATTCTTCCTTTATATATATATATATATATATATATATATATTTTTTTTTTTTTTTTTTTTTTTTTTTTTTTTTTTTTTTTTTTTTTTTTTTTTTTTTTTTTTTTGTCTAGACCTCTCAAAGATGAGCACTCCATTGTCATTAAACCAATTTAGGTGCCTGAACTCAGCACAGTCCAACACAGTCTAGCATTCCACAATAATAGTGAGTTATCTGAAGCAGTCGTTGACTATAACCATTTACAACTCAACTTATTATTATGCCCCCATGTTATATGCTTCATTTTTACACTTTTATGCTGGATAGTTAAGACCGAGATACATCAAGACTTATATACCAAAAGATGTAGCTTGTGTTTCTGTTGAGGTCAGTGAACTCCCCTCAGGGTTTGTCTTGTTATCCTATATCTTGCTTTGTAGATCCATTGTCTGTATCATCCATGTGGATGAGTCACGGCCAATGCTTGATTAGTTTGCTCTCTGTGAAAGCCTGAGAGAAAGTTTTCTCTCCATGTGACTCTCCCCAGGCACACTATACATCATCAATCTATTTCCTCTGAGGCTCCATAATCTCCTTGATCAGAAAATTTGGGACACAACTGAGTTTCATGATGTTACAGTACAGGTTCTCCTATGTCCTGAGTCTTCACTGACTTTGAAAGGCTAGGGCCAAAAGGTTGGCTGGCCTTGCGGCTCTTCTATTTCTCCAATTTTGATCTGTGAACTTAGGTTGTTAACCATCCAGAAAAAAAGCTGATCAGTATGCTGCAGCATATGCCATTCAGTTTGACCTAACTATCTGACTCAATTGTCTTTAGTTGTTGTACATTTCTATTTGTATTTCTTCTTTTTGCTTCTTATACTAGGGAGACTATATGATATTTGCACATGTGTGTCCGGTTTATTTCACTTATGGGTATATGTTCAAGTGGCATCCACTTCAATATAAATGCTTCAAGTGTATCATTCTTAATAGCTGAGTAATACTCCATTATATAGAAATAACACAAGTTTTCCAATCATTCCTCATGTGGTGAATATCTTGGTTGTTTCCAAGATTTTGCTATCACAAATTGTGCTGCTATAAACATAGGTACACATATATCACTATGATACAATATTTTCAGTTCCTCTGGGAAAATTCCCAGTAGGGGGATAGCTGGCTTGAATGGGATTTCCAGTCCTACTCTTTTGAGGAGTCTCCACACTGACCTCCACAATGGTTGCACCAGTCTACATTCCCACCAGCAGTGAAGAAGTGTTCCCTTCTCCCCACAACCTCTCCAACATTTGTTGTTGGTTGATTTCCTTATGATAGCCATTCTTTCTGGAGTGAGATGGTATCTCAGTGTTGTCTTTATTTGCATTTCATGGATGGCTAGGGATGTGGAGCATTTTTTCATATATTTATTCGCTTCTTTAATTTTGAACTCTGAAAAGTGTGTATTCATCTCAGATGCCCATTTCTGAACTGGGTCTTTAAATTTGAGGACCCTGTTATATCTTAGTTCTTTATATATTCTAGACAGCAGACCTTTGTCTGATTGCTTATTAGTTAGGATTTTTTCAAAATTTGTGGGTTGTCTTTTCACTCTGTTGACAGTTCCTTTTGACATGCAGAAGCTCCTCAAGAAGAGTTGATCCCAGTTGTTGATTCTTTCAAGTGCCTCACGTGCGAATATATGTTTGTTCATGAACTCTTTACCTACCCTTATGTTTTCAAGAGTTCCTCCTCCTTTCTCTTTCAGAAGATTGAGTGTTTCTGTTTTAATGTTTAGATCTTTAATCCATTTTGACTTTAGCTTAGTGCATGGTGATAGGACTGGGTCAAGTTTTAGTTTTCAGCATGTAGAAAGCCAGGTTTTCTAGCACCATTAGTTAAAGAGGCTATCTTTCTTCCAGTAGGCTTGTTTGGCCCCTTTGTCAAAGATCAGGTGGCTGAGGGTGTTTGTAGAGGCCTGTGCATCTTATAATCTATTTCATTGATCCTCAGCTCTATTTGGTTGTCAATACCATGTTCATTTTATCACAGTGGCTTTGTAGTATAATTTCAAGTCAGGAATTGTGATGCCTCCTGCCTTGTCTTTATTAGCCAAGATTACCTATGCTATTCTAGGTCATTTGTGGTTCCAAATAAATTTTAGGAATGATTTCTCTACATCTGGGAGGCATGTTGATGGCAGTTTAATAGGGATTGCATTAAATCTGTACAGCAATTTTGGGAGTATGGCTGTCTTCATGATGTTGGTTCTTCCTATCCAGGGACAGGGAATATCTTTCCATTTTCTGAAATCCTCTATAATCTCTTTTCTTAGAGTGTTTTATTTTCTGTGAAAAGATGTTTGACTTCCTTGGCTAAGTGAATCCCAAGGTATTTCATTTTCTGTGGTGCTATTGTAAAAGGTATTGTTTCTATTGTTTCCTTTTCAGTGCGTTTGTTATCTGTGTAGAGGAATGCTATTGCCTTTGTATCCTGCTATGCTACTGAACTTCCATATCAGTTCTAGTAGTTTCTTGATTGGAATTTTTGGGGTCTTCCAAGTAAAGTATCATGTCATCTGCAAATAGTGATAATTCAACTTCTTCTTTACCTATTCTTATTCCTTTTATTTCTCCCTCTTTTCTATTGGCTGTTGCTAATGATTCCAAGCCTATATTGAATAGGAGGGGTGATAGGAGACATCTTTGTCTTGTACCTGATTTAAGAGTAAAAGATTTCAGTTTTTCCCCATTTAGGATTATATTAGCTTTTGAGTTGTCATAGATGGCTTTTATCAAGTTAAGGTAGAGTCCATCTATTCTAATTTTCTGTAGGACTTTGAACATGAATGAATGTTGGACTTTGTCAAAAGCTTTTTCTGCAGCAATTGAGATGATCATGTGGTTTTTAGATTTCAGTCTATTAATACAGTGTATTACATTTATAGATTTTCAAATATTGAACCATCCTTGCATCCCTGGGATGAATCCTGCCTGGTCATGGTATATGATCTTCTTGATGATTTGCTGTATTTTATTTGCTAGGATTTTATTGAGGATTTTTTGCACCTATGTTCATGAGGTAGCTTGGCCTGTAGTTCTCCTTTTTAGTTGTGCCTTTCCCTGGTTTTGAAAGCAGTATAATACTTGTCTCCAGAAATGATTTTGGGAGGACTGCTTCCTTTTCAATTTCATTGAAGAGTTT
>PVKA01053206.1:0-11332 GCA_004027165.1 Ctenomys sociabilis
AAAAAAAAAAAAAAAAAAAAAAAAAAAAAAAAAAAAAAAAAAAAAAAAAAAAAAAAAAAAAAAAAAAAAAAAAAAAAAAAAAGAATTTTGATAGTTTCTTTTCTTTTTTCTTTCAGCTTCTGAGAGCATATGATTTTTCTTTCTGCATAGGTACTTGAACCTCGCTTTTCCTTTCTTAATTATGCATGAGATTCAATATAGTTAGTGTTTAAAATCACAAGCAGGACAGTTGCAGAATATCCAGAACTTTGGTTGTCCTCCTATATTTGGTGTTATAGCTCATCACATTTACTCTGTGGCTGATCACTGCAGGCGTCTTAACTGGATACCGTCCAGTGAATTGTGGTTGTGGTGGCCCAGCCCAGAATCTCCTAGTTTACGTTTTTAATCCATCAAGATCAGAAGCTTGCCATGTGTTATGGTCCCCCAAAACCTCATGTAAGTTATGGGGCAGACGAGACTGGAGGAGCAATGAATGGCTTGAGGGGTGGGGCCCCAGGGCGGGGCCAAGGGGCGGGGCCAGAGAGATGTGACTCCCTTAGGCTGGCTCGCCTCTGCTTTCTTTTTTTTTTTTTTTTTTTTTTTTTTTTTTTTTTTTTGAGACAGGGTCTCACTGCAGTTCAGACTGGCCTAAGCTCACTTTGTAGCTCAGGCTGGTCTCGAACTCACCAACAATCCTCCTGCCTCTGCCTCCCGAGTGCTGGGATTACAGGCATGCGCCACCACGCCCAGATCGCCTCTGCTTTCAAGGAGATGTGAAGAGGATCATTCTGGACGCGGCAGTGCCCCAGACTCTCCGCCAGCGTCTTGAAACCTCCAGTAATTGTGAGCTAAATAAACTTTTCCTTCCCTAATTTTGAGTGTCGGGTATTTGTCTCAGCAACAGTGAAGAGTATCTAAGACACCATGTATTAAAGAGTATGTCTTTATGTAATAGAACCTGTTATGTACAATGATTCCACATAAGAAAGCATTTCAAATACCAGTAACTTGGAACAAATGCATTTGTTCAGCTCAAACGTCAAAAAGTTATGTGACTTTTGGTCTTTGCTGGATTTATTTACATGACCAAGTTTGTAAGGCTCAGGGAAATTAGGATAACTGAGCTACATGCATGGCTCCAATGTGTCTGTTTGAATTTCACATAAACAACCATGGGCATTTTGTTGTCATGTCGGCTAAGACACAGAGCTGCATGGAAATGCGCAAGGGCTTTGTCAAAACTCCACATATGTCGGACTTCGTAATACACCATTGGCCGAAGCAAATCACATCGCTAGATTCAGAATTAGGAAACACAAAACAAGCCCTCTTTCTTTAGGAAGAAAACCCACATTGCTCATCATAAATAGTCATACAATCGGTAATGAGATATTAGAACTGTTCATGCAGTTAATCAATGCAAGTGACCTGCTATCCTACATGTTGTATGTCTATGGCAATTGGACTTCATTTTTTATTTCTGTGGCACTAAATAGTATGTAGAATAAGTCATTTTTTCCTTAGCACTATTCCTTCATTGCTCACTATCTTCCTGAAGGTAAGATACTTTTTAAATCTGATTTTGTGAGTCAAAACTTTAATGTCTTAGTTTTCATATCTCCAAGGATTTTGGCAACTTTTCTTTTGTCATTGCTTTTAAGCACACATCAGTCACTGAAAATGCCATGTCTTTTTATTTCAACAGACACATTATCCCTTATTGTAAGTAGACCATTAATCATTTTTTGAAACTGGGAGATTCTTGGATTGTTCATTGTATCAGAGTTCTGTGTTCATTTTCAGTAACTCAAACAGGTGACACTTTCAAAAATTAACTTCATAAGAAAATGTATTAAGTGTGTTGAATAATTTGTCTATGGTTTTGTAGCCAAAATTAAACTATTGAGCTTTATATTTCTATTGTGTGTATTCACTGTTAAAATATGGAAATATATACAAATTAATATTTGATATGTGAGAAAAACATGAGCTTTTCCAAAACTGTTATTTATCACAGAAAAGAACAACTATGTTTGCATTTATTGGTTGATATGTTAGCAATGGAACTTCATAGTTTGAAACTGCCAATTAAATGGCAAACATAAGTGAAAGAGAAACAGAAATTCAGGCTAAGCTGTGTCAGCTCAAAAGTAAGGGAGGTGAGATAAATCATTTGTCTGTGATGACAGCTCTAAAGTTCTACAAATTTGAGTAATACTGAAAAATAACTTTTCACTATTAGAAGAATGTTAATAGTCCAATAATTTCATTAGTGAAATTTCATTAGTGAAATAAAATTTCATTAATGAAATATTAAAAAAGCAGTTTCATTCATATTTCTTTACATGGGTGTGTATTGTTCTAGGTTAGAACCCTTTAAATACCTCTCTTCTAGTTCTTTACAAAAGTGTAAAAGTTAATGCAAACTATATTCCACACATTCATCTAGCACTTCAGTCATTATGAGGAGACTGAGAGGCATGGGGGAAAATGTGGTAAAAATACATATTCATAAAGAAAGTATATTACATCCCTGAAAAACACTACCAAGTGCCTATCAAGCTTTGTCATAAAATGATACCTCTGTAAGATGAAGGATTTATTTATTAAAATTCAACATTTCACAAAAGTCAAGTTCTGCATGATAAATCATAAAATTTTTTATGTTGATTTAAAAATTTCATTTGCAAAATTTTAAAAATTCAATGAAAAAATATCATCCTTAAAATAAATAATTTGCTTCTTTGTAAGCTAATAAGCTTAACTACAACATGTCTCTCTTCATCATCTTGCTTAATAAAAATTAATAATAAAAATTAATAATTTATCTGATAGTGAGAAGTGTTATAAAGAAATAAACTATGGTTTTGTAAAGGATGATAATATTATAGTTCCTATGTTAGAAAATTGGCACTATAGAAGACTAATATATAGTGTTTTATTAACATGAGCCAATTTATTTGAATATTCTAATCTGGTGCCAACTTATCTGGTAATTAAAAGCCTGATTCAGAAAATACAATTACAAGCATAGAAAAGATCTTAGCCCTGGACAGTTTTGCAATCTGTGTGAAAAACAGCCAATCATTGGATTCACCATTCAAGTTTCATAGGCATGAAGTTATACAACTTTGATGATTGTACTTATGTAAGAGAAATCCTTTGTCCTACACAGGTATAATTTTTATGACAAACCTTGGCACGCACTGGGTAGTGTTTTTCAAGGATATAATATATTTTCTTTATGAATATGTATTTTTACCACATCTTCCCCCATGCCTTTTGGTCTCCTCATCATGACTGCTGTGCTTGATGAATGTGTGGAATGAAATGTAGTTTAAATCTCAGTGTACTGGGATGGAGGTCATGACTCCAATCCACACTCAGGAGGACCCATGCCTCAGGATCTAGAAATACTTAGTTTGGCTTGTTTTCTCCAGCACAGTGCCCTGCTACAGCTTTGAGATGGTTTCCAGACACTTCCAAAGATTGTCCACTGGTTGTTCTGATTGATCACAGTCTACCATTCAATTAGTTGTGAGTTCATCATTTTGGTACAGAATATGAGGTGTCATTTATCTGAAAACCCCACAGTTACCAATGAACAAATGATCCCCAGTGGGAATTTTGTTGACTGCAAAAGATAACCACTCACTGGTACAGTTAAAGCATAGTGAAATCCTTCTCCCACATGATTCCTTTGATACAGTTTTTGAAATAAGGGAATTAGCATATTATTGTACTTATCGGTGATACAAGTAGTAATTAATTGTGACACGAGTTTGAAGTGAGGAGGCAGACATCAGTGGTCATTTATTGTGTCTCTTTATGGTTCAGTTGGGAAGGAAGAAATAAAACTGTTATTGTTAGTGGGAAACAAAGAATGTGGACTCAAGCTGCCCTCTATATGAGGACCTACCTACCATTGAATTTTAGAGGAGAAAAAGGATCTTCATAGTAGAAAAATAGTCTCAAGAGAAAGGATTACTATTTAAATGATTATTTGAATTAGTATAAAAGGAAGAAAAACTTAGTTAAAACACTTGGTTTGCATGTCAGAAAATTTAGTCTGACTCTAATGATTATCGAGGAATAATTCCTAAAAAAATCACAGTGTTTTATTTTATTTTTTTACATTTTGCTTTCAAATGTCATATTTTATTTTAAATGTTAGGATAAATTCTAATGATAAAGTATCAATTCAGGCATTGATTTCATCATTGCTATCTCATTATAGTCATTAATTGTGAACATAGTGAGAGATATTTTCATAAGGTAAATTATATTTCAGTTGCTATCATCTTTTTGCTAATTCACTGGCAAAGGCCATGATTTCATCCACTGAATAACAGTCCCTGAAACAGTGTCACACTGTATGTGTGCAAGTTGGTTATACATAAATTCTACCATCTCTAGAACATACATTAGAACATATATATATATATATATATATATATATATATGTATGTATATATACATTCATATATATGAATGTTGCATATATCCAGGCCTTGAAATTTATTTGTATCTCCTTGTTTCTGTATTTCAGTTATTGCTCAACATCTAAAACCTGAGGGAGAATCATACCTCATGAAAATCCTCTCCAAAATTCTCAGCATGTTATTAATGACCTGAATAAGGTTTTTAACATAGTTAGCTATATTTCATTATTTCCTACTATATTTTGCAAAGCTAGAGTTTATATCTTCAATTTACATATTCATGTCAGCTGGCAAAATTTCTTTCATTTTGTCAGGCAAAGGAGCATTCATTAACTTGAATACCATGAAGATGTCTAAGATCAAAACTTAGTAAACAATTTTGTGAAGTCTAGTTTGCAATTTTTCTTTGATACACTAAATGCATTTTAAAGAGAAAGATTTACATATCAGTTTTGAAATTCAGCACTAGAAATTTTCTTAGTGAAAGCTCTTAGATGATATTTATTGGCCATGTTACTGACCTTCCCCTTCCTAGTCTATACTTTCATTTTAGAGCTTTGCTATCTATCTATCTATCTATCTATCTATCTATCTATCTATCTGTCTGTCTGTCTGTCTGTCTGTCTGTCTGTCTGTCTGTCTGTCTGTCTGTCTGTCTGTCTATCTATCTATCTATCATCTTTCTATCTATCTATCTATCTATCTATCTATCTATCTATCTATCTATCTATCGTGAATATCTTATTTCCTGAATTTTTTTTTGGATCACCAAACATTGAGAATTGTCTGAGGTTTTAGAAACATAGAATTTCTTAGAACTTTGGTACAACAATGCAGAACTGTGTTTACTATTGCCATCGAGCTATTTGAGGATCAAAATAGCTCTCAAATTCATATCCCATAAATACTGTTTACTTTAATGCTGCAAAGACCTATTAATGTTAAACTTTACAAGCTACATTGGTAACACTGGTATATTACAAAATACTTGTGAATACATTAACAATTCTACAAATCTGACATCTTACACATGAGTATATTATTGATATAAAGAGTGAAAAGCCTTCCTAATTGTTTGAGTTGGGTAGTTTTTATTAAACACACACACACACACACACACACACACACACACAATAGAAGGATGCAATCTTGAACACAAAAGAATCTCAAATCATGAATTTCTTCCCATTTTCTAGGTACAAGCAAGTTAAACAAATTAATGTGAAAGCTTTGGTTATTTATTCTAATGTCTGTGTTTGCAAGTTGTTAATGAAATTAAGTTCCAACATTGTACCAGCTGTGAAAATAATGTGCAGCTGTCTCTTTCTCTTTCTCTAATAACTTACAAGGTACTAATTTATAAGTAGCACTATTTGTTCACTTTAAACTTGGTAATATCACACTTCAGTTTCTTCTTAATTCTCAAAAGTAGAAATTGTAGTTTCCTTATTATAAAACATATTCACCATTTCTCTACCTTCATCTTGCCTTTCAAATTAAATACCTCTTTCATTCTACAGGATATGCTGATTTTTGGAAAGAATTGTTTGTTTTCACTAGGCAAGTTTGTCCTACATATTCTTTCCTGGTGCAAAGTCTACAGAGCTTAGTGGGCTTTAGAATATTGAACAATGGATGAGGACATCAAAAGACTATCTAGTAAGCAGTCAAAGAGGTGTTTACAAAAATATGAAAGTATCAAAAATATTCTCAAGCACAATATGCCCTTAGTTTACTTAGTGTACAGTAAAAAAAAATTTTAAATCTCTGTCTACTTTTAATTACATAATTTTATGATAATTATACAAGTTTACCATCTTCCTGGCAAGTTCAAAGTCCTGATATATATATATATATATATATATATATATATATATATATATATATATATATACTATATGGGAAAATGAGAAGAGGTGATAGGTGATGAGATACTAGAATACTCACTGTATAAAGAAAAGAATATAAAGACAGCTTATGAAACTGTAAGCAAATTTATTTTGATACATTTCCTTGATGGTGACTAGGTAGATTTCTTGGGAGGATCATCCAACATATATATGAAAATTCTTTCTGAACTACAATGTTCTGCAAACATTGAAATCATACTTTTCTTATCTGGAGAGTCATGAAACATTTCCTCAAAACTTGTTGACAAATAAATTATTATAGCAGTACAATCCATTGAATATAGTTTTGCACTCATCTTCCAATCCTTCAGAACCTAGTGATTCCCAATGCTCTTGCAGTCTGAGTATTATTCCAGCTAACGGTCTGGCACCCTAAGGCATAGTTGCTCCTATCTAGCTTTTTACCTCATTTAAATTGTGTAACCTTCCATTGATAAAATATTTTCACCTACATATTGAAGGTAATATGATTCAATTTCTGAAAGTGTTTTAATAAAATTAAATTTGTTTATTAAGGTGCAGCTTTTAAAACTTATCTACATGTTACAATCGTAACATCTGTTAAATGTTTTTATAGGTAGGATACACAAATATATGATCCTGATAGATTACCTTTCTGAACTCAGAAAATTGAAGTAAAAATTGGGTAAACATGCTAATTTACAAATGTCTGAATTGCAGCCATTTCCCCACAACCAAGTGTGGACTTTTGATTTTAGATACTCACCCCTCTTTTCCATCCCTACTCTTCTCAGAACTGCTGAACAAGAAGAAAATGTATCTGTACTGTTCACAATTTGGTATAACATATTGATCCAGTCACTACATAATTATGCATTGTACATGGATCCATATCCACTAAATCATTCTTCCTGTAGATGAATCAACACCTTAGACAAAAAACACTTTAAAAAATATATGAACATTTGTTGCTTATAAAAGGATCTCATGGAAGAGTTTGATTGTTACCTCTGCCATAATTATGTGTGTAATACCTTTTAGTCAGTTCTTCGTTGTAGTAATAGGAGTTGCAGTAGGAGTACTTGAATTAGGTATGGAGGTATATGGAAAATGATGTTGATGCAGACAGGTTCACTCCCCAGATTCACTAAGTGCTATATGTTAGCACATGCTTGCTTTTTATGACTTGCTTTAAATGGCTTGTTCTTCTTCTTTTTCATGCTCTTCTTTTTTTTTTTTTTTGATTTACTTTTAATTTTATTGAAGTACAAATATCAATCAGACAGTTTTACGACACCTTAACAAGACAGAGTCAATAAATTAATACATTGCAAACTGTTTTCATACTGTTTTGGTATCATACAAGGTGCATATATGATATTATACTTATATCTTCTTTTGACATATTTGTCCTCATATTCTTAAAATTCCTTTCCACTGTTCACATGTTCCTTCCATTTTTGTCAGCATAACAGTATGACTTCTCAGGCTTAGTCTTCTATGTAGTCTACAGAGACCTTCGTACTAGATACTTGCTCTATAATTCAACAACTATTTTATTTTATTTTTTTTGTCTTTTTGAGACAGGGTCTCACTGCAGTTCAGGCTGGCCTAAGCTCACTTTGTAGCTCAGGCTGGTCTCGAACTCACCAACAATCCTCCTGCCTCTGCCTAACAACAACTATTTTTATAGTGTCTTTCACTTTTGCTCAAAATTTCAAACTGCATCAAGAGATTTACTTAGTAATTAAACCATTTCCAAAACTAGCCATGGTGTCCCATAATTTTCTAATGCCATTCATTGTTGCCCTTCTGACATGGCTACTCTAGTGCAAATAATTACTTCCAAAGCTATGGAATTCTGTGAAGAATTTCTTCAAAATCTCGTATGCGAACTAATTATCCCACTTTACCACCATGGGAAACCAAGAGGAGCATTTATACATATTTGATTTGCTTTTCTAATCACCACAATATTTCATCATAGCAAACCAATTTGAGGAACACTTGGAATATTTGAAATATGCATAAATAGTGCCTATTGTTAGTCCTTATATCTGGGTAAACTTTCATTTTCATTGATACAGATCTTTTCTCACCTAGTTTCCTAGTACTTGAAGACATATTTTTGCTGAATCTGTCCGTTTAACTATGTATATATTAAACCACATTTATATAATTTTAATGGGATGTCTGAGAGTTTTTCAGTTTCTTTGTCAGTATCTTAAAACTTATTTGAACTTTCCATTTATCTTATTCATAAAATTAGTAAGCTAAAAAATCATTGCTTCACTAATTACGTTGCCAATGTAAGGAATTATGTTTTTGTTGTTTCAAATATGAAAAAAAAAATAATTAGATAATACTTAGAAATGATATTTTTAGCCATATAGGTGATCTTTAAGATTTAAGACTTGCAAAGTGGATCTTGAGAAGTTCCTAATACATTTTGTGAAGTAAAATTTTATTAGAATATCTGTAGGAATTAGCATAATATAATGCCAAAAGATAATGTTCACTTAAATATTTTATCCACCCTTTATGTAGTTGTTTGTTCCTTAAGAATTGTGGAAATGTAGTTGCTTAGCCAACCAGGCACATAAATGGCAGAATAAGACAAGGCATTTCCTTGTTTATCCACAAATTTTACTTTTTATTTTATTTTATTTTTTTTTTATACAGAACTAGGGATTGAACTCAGGCCCTTACGCTTGCCAGGGAAGTGCTTATTCTACTGCGCCATCTGCCCAGCCCCATATTTTACTTTCTATACTAGAATTTATTTCCTGAAATTAAATGATCATAGAAACTTCTGAGGGATCTCATAACTTGATGGTAGAAGTTGTACCACAAATTAATTTACTAATTAATTTCAGAGTGTATATACCCTTCAGGAAATGTAAATAGATGGTGTAATCTGATTATTTGGAATTTCAGAAAGATATTTTAGAAAAAATATGTTTTCTAAAGTATAAAAACATTTCTCCAAATTAAGTTTAAAGAAAAATTCATATAGAAAGGAAAATACAGATGGGTAGGATACAGAAGACAAATTATCTGGCACTATTGTTTGACCACATTACCTTTTGGGGCAGTGACAGTCATGCCGTAGATCTGAATTAGCACGTGTGGTAGATCTAGATTACTGTGTGTGTGACACCTCTTTTTGGAAACATAATTTCAAATCAATTTTTTCACCTAATGTTCACAAGTATTGGTGAAGAAATATGATGTCCACTGTTTATAACAAGTGGTTAAGTTAAGTGATAACTTGAGTTTATAAAATATTACACATGAAAATTATACTATTTAATATAGCACAGAAATCAAGAAAAAGAAGAATAAAGAGGGAAAATGATAATCTTGAGAAAGTGTTGTTATTGAATATTTATTGTGAGTCATGCTAAATATCTAACTAAACATCATAATTTAATGTTTAAAAGTCTTAGAGGTGACACTATTGCTTTGGTCATTTTTAAAATATGAAGATTGATCAATTATCTCCAAGTTCTCTGAGCTTTAGCTCTAAAAACTCATGCATTGTGAAAACCTCCTCAGTCCTTTGAAGCAGAGATAGTTTGTCACCCTTACTCTGGAGTTGATTAAGTAATTCTCTCAGGATCAGACAGCTAGCACATGGTGAAGCCAGAATTTAAATTCATACAATGACTTTGAAAACATGAGTGTCCTTGAGCCAGTTGCTTAATCTTTTAAGCTTTTGTTTCTTCAAGGGAAAAGTGAAGTTAATATTGGTATGTTGTGCACGGAGTGTTGTAATGATGAACATAAAATGTCATGAGCCATCCACATGTAGGCCAGTTCATATCACTTCTAAAATGATGTGTACATTCTAGTCACTGTATTCAAAACTGCACTATGTTTACATTGTGTAAGATTAGTAGCTGATGGCAGAAAACAGCACAAAGTAAGGCTCTGGATTATTTTCTGTTGAACATATTTGGCTTGGCTTTGAAGTTGTCTTGACTTTCTTGCTGGCACCTGTTCGGTGAGGAATTATACCTCTTTATTTAGGAAGAAATTTCAGATCAAAGATTTATTTCTGAAATATATGGCTTATGACTAAAATATTTAATTTATGCTACCAAAAGAAATTTGTTTTACCACAAATTGTGTCCTTCCACACTCTGTTTATTAACAACAGGCATTAAATATAGGCAGGTGAATCTTCATGACACAGAGTACTACGAATGTGACAATAATCCCAGGAGAATTTTCTATCTTCTTAACAGTTTTATTGTGGTAAGTTGTCCTTCAACATTTTATTTATTTTCACTAATATTATCCAGTAATTAGACTGTAAGAAGAGGACTCCAATATTCCCACAGACAGCTTGCAACTCAAAAAACCTTGCAGGGGTCACACATTGGCACTGTATTTACTCTGATGGCACTATAGAAATTCATGATAAACAGCTATCTTATCTGATTACCAAATATGTCTGAGTAGCTAATATTTATGTGCTAAAAATAGCTCTGAAATGAAACTGAATGAAAGTGTGAAAGGAGTAATTCAGAGAGATGAATATTTTTTTGAAAGAGTTGCATACTGGTAAATTCAGAACTATAATCATGTAAATGATGTTTCCCTTTAGGTTGAGTTTCCTTGATGAGAGTTTTCTTAGCTTGTGAAAGCTCACAGGACATATATTCTCTTCAATATAACACCTTGTGTGGTACCTACTATGTGCCAGATTTTGGTTTCAGTGCTGTGAATAAAAATTCCAAAAATTCAAAGCATCTTCCTCCTACTCAAACTGTATCAGATGACTCAGAAAAGGTACCAAATAGTGCTAAGTCTGTTACATGGTCACATGATCCAAAAGAAAGTTAATTATATCTAATTCAACATGGTCCTCTTCTTTCAGGGGCTATTACCACAATGTATTCATCCAACCCAACAACCTGATCTCTGTTTCACTTTCCACATCAAATTTTGCTTGCTTGCTTTCTTTCTTTCTTTCTTTCTTTCTTTCTTTCTTTCTTTCTTTCTTTCTTTCTTTCTTTCTTTCTTTCTTTC
>PVKA01053207.1:0-11348 GCA_004027165.1 Ctenomys sociabilis
TCCTCCTCCTCTTCCTCTTCCTCCTCCTTCTTCTGATATAGCCCTTTATGAGCATTTTATTCCTGAAGCACCTTTTTAAAAAATGATTTTATTTTATTTTATGGGAGGGTCTGCAAGATGTTCAGGACTTCACTACTAGATAGGACTCATAGTGCTCTGAGGGCAGGCTGAACTGACCAGGTCCAGGCATGGTGGTGCATGCCTGTAATCCCAGCACAGGGGAGGCTGAAAGCAGGAGGATCACTCAACCTGCATAGTGAGACCCTGCAACAACCAAATACATTAAAAAAGAAAAAAAAGATAAGGTGGCTGATCATGTCTGGAGTTTTTCTACATCTTATAATCTGTGGGTCTTTTTTTTTTTTTTATCAGTACTATGCTGTTTTTATCACAGTAGTTTTATAATATAATTTTAAGTTGGGGATTGTGATGACCCCTGCCTTGACTTTGTTGCCAAGAATTGCCTTGTCTATTCTAGGTCTCCTGGTTCCAAATGAATTTGAGGATTTAGAGATAATATGTATACCTATGTTTATAGCAGCACAATGTGTGATAGCAAAATCTTGGAAACAACCAAGAGGATTGTTTGCTTTAATTATGTTATATATGCTATTTGAACTTTGATTGGAATGGCAAGAAATCTATATAACAGTTTTTGGAGTAAGGCCATTTCACTATATTGGTTCTTTCTATCCAAGAGCAAGGAGTATCTTTCCATTTTTTGATGTCTTCTTCAATCTCCTTTGTAAGAGCACTGTAGTTTTCAATCTAGAGGTCTTTCACATCCTTCATTAGATTGATTCTTAGTTATTTAATATTTTTTGGAATGCTATTGTGAAAGGTATTGTTTCCTTGATTTCTCTCTCAGTGAATTTTATTTGTGTGCAGGAAAGATATTGTGTTCACTTTGTATCCAGCTATGCTACTGAATTTGCTCATTAAGTCTAGGAGATTTTTAGTGGAGTTTTTGGGGGTCTTTTATGTAAGGTATTATGTCATCTGCAAATGATGATAATTTAATTTCTTCTTTCTCTATCAGTATTCAATTTACTTTTTTCTCTTGTCTAACTGCTTTGGCTAAAGTTTCCAGCAGTATGTTAAATAAGAGTGGAGAGAGTTGATATCCTTGTCTGGCTCCTGATTTTAGAGAGAAGGATTTCAATTTTTATCCATTTAGGATAATGTTGGCTGTTGGTTTTTCATAGATGCATTTTATCAGATTGAGGTAAAGAGCAAACATTCCATTTTTATATAGAGCTTTTTTAATCCTAAGTGAATGTTAGACTTTGTCAAATGCTTTTTTGAGTCTATTAAGTTGTTCATATGGTTTTTAATCCTTGGCTTTGTTGATGTGATGTATTACATTTATTTTATTTTTTTATTACTATTTTTATTTTTTATTTTTGTTTTATTGAAGTACAAATATCAATGAAACAGTTTTAAGATACCTTGACAAGATGGATTTGATAAACTAATACATTGCAAACTGTTTTCATAATGTTTTGGTATCGTACAAGGTGCATACATGATATTATACTTACAGACATTATTATAGCATATGTCCCTTGTCAATAAATTAAGAGAGTGTAGCTGTTTGCATATCTTATTTTTTATACCTGAATTATATCAAAAATTCAATAATTATTTTCCTAGTGGATGACCATAGTACTAGAAGCCAACATAATATCCTGTCCAACCACCATTAGTGCAAATCTTGCCTCTGATAGGATTATGTAGCAGCACGGCATTATCTATTCCAACTGTACTGTGTATACACACACATCATGATTCTTCCTTTCTATACCCCTTCCTTTGTCTACACCTGTCAAAGATGGGCACTCCATTGTCATTCAACTAATTTAGGTGCTTGAACTCGACAACACAATCCAATGCAGTCCAACATTCCACAATAGTGATTTATCCGAAGAAGTTATTGATCATAGCCACTTACAGCTCAGCTTATTATTGTGGCCCCACGATGTATACTTCATTTTTATACTTTTTTGCTGGATGGTTAAGACCTAGATAGAGTAAGACATACATACCAACACATGTACTTTATGTTTCTTATGAGGTCAGTGAAGCCCCCTCAGGGTTTATCTTATAGTCTTGTACCTTATTCTGTAGATCCTTTGTCTGTGTCATCCATGTGAATGAGTCACGGCCAATGCTTGACCAGTTTGCTTTCTGTTAGAGCCTGAGAGAAAGTTTTCTCTCCATGGGATCAACTCTTCTTAAGGAGCTTCTGCATGTCAAAGGAAATTGTCAACAGAGTGAAAAGACAACCCACAAATTTTGAAAGAATCCTAACTAATAAGCAATCAGACAGAGGTCTATTGTCTAGAATACACATTTATTAATTTTCATATGTTGAATCATTCATACACACCTGGGATGTATCCTACTTGGTCATAGTAACAGTAACAAATCATCAGATTTGCTGCATTCTCTTTGCTAGTATCTTACTGATGATTTTTGCACCTATGTTCAATAGAGTGAATGGCCTGCAATTTTCTTCCTTAGTTAGGTCCTTCTTCAGTTATGTTATCAGGGTAATGATGGCTTCCAAGAATGATTTGGAATATTTCTTCTCTTTCAATCTCATTAAACAGTTTGAGAGTTATTGGTGTTAGGTCTCAAATTTTCCTATAGAATTTAGCAGTAGATCTGTCAGGGCCTAGGCTTTGTAGATTTTAATTACATCTTTCATTTCATTGATTGATATTGGTTTATTTAGGATTTTTGTATCTTTTTGGTTGAGCTTTGATAATTCATGTGTATCTGGGAATTTATTTCTTCTGAGTTTTCCATTTTATTAGAATTCAGGTTTTCAAAGTAGGTGTAGATGATCTTTGGATTTCTGTAGAGTATGTTGCAGTTTCATTCTTTTCATTTCTGAAATGAAAAAATTGCGTGGATTTGATTCTTTTCTTTCCTTTTTAGATAAGATTGGTTAATTTTATTTAATCTTTCAAAGAGTCAACTCTTCCATTAATTGATTCATTGTGTAGTTCTCAGGGTCCTGTGTACTGTTTTCTGCTCTGCTCTTAATAATTTTCTCCCTCAGTTGAGACTTTGGGTTAACTTTTTGGGTTAGATTTGGGTTTTATTTTTTCTAGAAGTTTGAAGTTCACCATAAAGTTGTTTATTTGTGCCCACTGTTTTCCTGGTATGGGTATCCATTGCTATAAAATTTTCTCTTAGGACCAATTTAATTATGTCCCATAAGTTCCAGTATGTTGTATTGTCATTATTATTTAACTGTAGAAAGTATCTAATTTCTTCTGTGACCCATTGACTGTTCAGAAAGATACTATATAATTTCCATGTGTTTATGAAGTTCTTGTGGTTTTTTTGATCATTGATTTCCAATTTCATTGCAGGGTGGTCTGATGATATTCATGGGATAATTTCAATTCCTTTAAATTTATATAAACATGTTATATGGGCTAGTATGTTATTTACTTTTGAGAATGTCCTGTATGCAGCTAAGAAAAATGTGTATTCTGATGCTGTGGGGTGAAAAATTCTGTAGACATCTACCAAGTGAATTTATTCAAAATTGTTGACTTTTTGTCTAGTTCATCTTTTTTTTTTGTGACAATGTGGTTTTGGGTCCCATTATCATTTTTTTTATATAATTGGATACACTGGTATTTTTTGCATATATATTTATATATTTTTTTATCTCTTCCTCTTGGATTGTTCTCTTTACAAGGGTTTGGTGACATTTGTTGTCCCTCTTAATCAGTCTTGGCTTGAAATTTACTTTATTTGCAAACAGAATAATTACCTCTTCCTTTTGTTGGTTCCTATCCCGACTAGTATTTTTTCCCTTCCTTTGCCTTTCAGTCTATGAATTTCTGTTTGAATTAAATGCATTTATTTTCTAAAATTAAAAAGTCTTTTGTTTATTTATTTGGTACAGGGTCTTACTATGCAGCTTGGACTCATAATGATCTTCCTGTCTCAGCCTCCTCAGCACTGGGATTACAGGTGTGCACTATCACACCTAGTTTTGGTGGTCAGCACGATGCACCCAGGGTTCTGGGCCCTGCATAGCATGTGGTACTGGGGATCAAACTCAGGTCCTTTGCTTGCCAGGCAGGTGCTTAGACTGCTGAGCTATCTCCCCAACCCCTAAAAACATTTCTTGAGTGCAGCATATTGTTGTATTGTGCTTCTTGATCCATTATGTGTCTTTTGTTTGGTGTCTTGAGACTACCAACTTGATGGTTACAACTGCTATGTATTGACTTTTCTTTGTCACGTTATTTTCCTGCTGGTGGTTCCTCTTCTTTCCCCCTTCCCTCTGTTTGTTTGTCTTGCCTGATGTGTTCCTTCTTTTATGGCCCATGGAGTTGTAGTCCTTGCTTTGTCTTTCTAGAATATCTTTCAAAATGTTTTGCAGTGCTGGTTTGGTAGTCTTAAGTTCCCTTTAGAACTTGAACTACTGAACTCCAAGCTCTCCTAGACTTGAAGGCTTTTGCTGAGAAGTCAGCTGTGATCTTCATCTTCTTTCCTTTATAGATGATTTGTTTGTTTCCTATTAGCTGCTTTTAAGATTATATTCTTCATTGAATTTCTGGAATATTGACTATGATATGCATGACTGTCCTTTTTTTTTCTTACCATGGATAAGTGGGTTCTATATACCTCACTTACCTGTATATCAAATTCTTTTTGTCTACTAGGCAAGTTTTATTTTGCCATGATGTCCATGAACAGTTTTTGGTTTTTCATTGACTCCAGTCATTCTTAAATAATTCTTCTTTGTTTCCTATAGCAGCTGCTGAATTGATTTCCTGTGGTCCCTTGTCTTTTTTAAAGAAATCTTTCTTTTGTGAGCACTAACTACAAGCTTATCTTCTATATCTGAGATTCTGTCCTCATATTGGTTTAATCCCTTATAGATACTTTCAGTGGAATTTTAATCTCCTGGATATCTGCTTGAATTTGCCTATGGATTTTACTTCTTTCTTTTGCTGAGCATTCATGGCTTCTATAATGTTCTTAAGCTCCTCTATCTTTTTGTCTATGTCTGCTTCAGAGTCACTTAGTATGATTTTCATTGTAGACACCATCTCTGTAGCTATCCGACAGATTATTTATGATTTGATTTCTTTTCTAGAGTCTCATTCAATTACCTTGTTACTTCTTCAGAGAGTCCAGGAGGGTGGCTTTGGGATTGTTCTACCTCATTAACCTCTAGTTTACATTTTATTTGAGTGTATTCTCATTTTTTTTTTTTTTTTTTTTAGTTTAATTCCTGGGCAGATGCTTTTAAATTGCGTATGGTGGGTTGCTCCACTGCTAGTATTTAGAACCCTCAGGAAATGACTCCTTCTGTGTGATATCTTTCAGGTACATCTGGGTTTTGGATTTTGAGTCTGTTGTGAGATCCTACCTCTTCAGTTTGTTGGGGACGAGGAGTCTCTGCCAGTTATTTTCCACTGTGCCATAGTATATTCTGTGACTCTTAGTTGATCTCAGTCTTGGAATACCGGGGAGAACAGCTGTTTAGAACAGTCATGTCACTTTTGGCTATAGTGGTATCATCAGCAATGACAATGGCACCAAATACGGCCTAGAAAATGACAAACTGAAGTAATCATTAATTTGCTACCTTGGGCCATATGAACTAGATTTTTGCTATGTAACAAATTCTAAACAAACCAGAAATTATGTGATATACATGTCATTAATAATATTGTGCTCAGTGTTTAAATTTTCTTTTCTTTTCTTTCTCTCTCTCTCTCTCTCTCTCTCTTTGCGCTCAGTGTTTAAATTTTCTTTTCTTTTCTTTCTTTCTTTCTTTCTTTCTTTCTTTCTTTCTTTCTTTCTCTCTCTGTCTCTCTCTTTCTTTCTTTCTTTCTTTCTTTCTTTCTTTCTTTCTTTCTTTCTTTCTTTCTTTCTTTCTTTCTTTCTTTCTTTCTTTCTTTCTTTCTTCTTTCCAGAACTGGGGATTGAATTCAGGCCCTTGCACTTGCCAGAGAAGCACTTATTCTACTGAGCCATCTCCCCAGGCCCAGTGTTTAAAATTTAAAATGTCTTAAGGAGAAAATAGAGAAGTGGAAGAAAATGAGGAGATTATAAGTGAAGTTGGAGGACAAAAAGGGATCATCATACCTTTGGGAAATTGGTGCAGAAGACTGGAGAGAAAGACAGACATAAGAGATAAAAAGAACAGAACAGAACAGAACCACAATCACAAAGTGGCTTTTATGTTCACACTGATAAAAGCAAGATCAAACAATGATGGAGAACAAAACAAAGAGAAAAGCAAAACCACAATAGCAGCAGCAGCAGCAGCAACAACAACAAAGAGCGAGGGAGAAAAAAACGTTCTTTTCCAAGTTTATGTCTGCTGTCAGTAGTGGACAACATGTGGGGATGTGCTCCAGATCCATGTTGAGCTACACCAGCAAGCTAGCCATAGCTTTTTGGTGACATAATGGATAAGCTCATAGGACCTGCACCTTCTGGCTGCGACCAGCCTCATTTGGTCTGCAGCTGTTAGCACACCTGCAGGCCTGAGCCCAGATGGGAGCCACTAGATGAAGCCAGCAACTGCTCTGACTTCTGATCTCAGCTGGCCCATCTTCGAGTTGGCTCCCTAACAATCTCTCACATGCAAGAGGACTGAGCCCTCAGCACTCACTGCTAGCGAGTGCTGCCCTTCAGATCTGCTGGTTCCCTCCACTACTGCCTCTCTGGTGGCTTCTGGTGCTGCCAGCAGTCTCTGTGTATCTGCAGGTTGAATCGCCCCTCTCCTGCAGTGAATCTCATCCCTTTTGGTGTGGTTACCACTCAGCCATCTTTTGTTTGTCCCAACTTTTTTCTTACATAGGGAAACTTGATTTTATTTTGCCATTGTGGAAATAACACGTGCAGGAGAGGTTCACTGTATGTGGGAACATGGATTCTGAAGTAGGCAGCACTGTGTGCTAGCCATGAGTCTTTGGGAAACAATCTCCCGAGCCCCACTCTTGCCTCTCTATGGTTGAGTTAGTGGTGTCATCTCTTCTTGCGTGGTCACTAGGACTCAATGAGAAATCTCCTGTGGATTGTGTCCTTGAATGCTGCTCTTTGCATATAGCCCAAATCCTCCAACCCAGCTTCACATTTTAAACATTTTTAAATTATGGCTTTACTAAGGATAATTCATATGCTGTACAATTCACTTATTTAAATGGAGACAGAATCATACTGAGACTTTCTCGGTCTATCCAGAAGGTGCCAAAGATTTTCACACAGAAGCATCCTGATTAAAAGCCACAACCTCAGCCGGGCATGGTGGCGCATGCCTGTAATCCCAGCACTCGGGAGGCTGAGGCAGGAGGATTGTTGTGAGTTCGAGACCAGCCTGAGCTACAAAGTGAGCTCAAGGCCAGACTGAACTGCATAGTGAGACCCTGTCTCAAAAAGACAAAAAAAAAAAAAAAAAAAAAAAAAAAAAAAAAAAAAAAAAAAAAAAAAAAAAAAAAAAAAAAAAAAAAAAAAAAAAAAAAAAAAAAAAAAAAAAAAAAAAAAAAAAAAAAAAAAAAAAAAAAAGCCACAACCTTATTTCTGAACTATTGGACTGCAAAATACACATCAAATGTCATAGAAAATGAAAATAGACTCTTGGATGCCATGGCCTGGGTCATGATACTCAGTAAGGGTCCCTCGGAGGAGGGGTGAGTTGTGGAATTGAAGCTGTCTGGCTCTCTCCCCATCCCATGCTCACTCTCTCTTACCTGAGTGTCAGAGGAACATAAGATATGCTGAGGGTGTGTGTGTGGGGAGTGGAGAACATCTCTCTCTCTCTTCCCTTCCCTCCCTCTTTCTCTCTCCCTCTCCTCATTCCCTCCCTTTCTTCTTTTATATGATAGAACTTCATTCTGTAGCTCAGACTGGTCTTGGATTTGTCATTCTTGTGCCTCAACCTCCCCAGTGCTGGGATTACAGGAAGGTACACCCATGAGGGCTCAACAGGACACATGTTTTTTGAAAGTTTTTGACAGAAAGGAAAACAAGCCTAGAGATGCTAGTAAAACCAAAGAAACAGCATCTGGGCTTCCACAGCTGACAGTGTCAAATGCCAGGGCAAGAGGGCATCACCTGGGGAGTCAGACCTGGGAAGTTCCTATCCATCTGTCTGCCTATCATCTATCTATCTATCTATCTATCTATCTATCTATCTATCTATCTATCTATCTATCTATCTATCTATCTATCTATCTATCTTCATCATCATCATCATCTATCATCTGTCTATCATCAATCATGTCTATTATGTATCTATAATCTATCTCTATAAATCATCTATTATCTTTCTATGAATCTATGTTTCTATCTATCAATCATATACCTATTATCTATCTTTCTGTCTATCTGTAGTCTGTCTATCTATCTATAAACTATCTTTTATGTATCTATCCTTGTGGTGCTGATAATTAAGCCCAGGGTCTTACACCTGCTATCCAATATATTATTATATATTATCTCCAGCCTATGTATTATTTTCAGTTACAAAGGCAAGTCATTTTTTCTTTACTGAGTAAATTTGATCTAATTTTTTCCTGAAGGATGGGCACAGCTGCCTCTGAGGCTTCCTGTGCATTCTGCCAGCAGATGGCAGTGTGGTTCTTTGGAGAGAGCAGAGACTCCAGCCCCTGAGAAAAGGGCTAAATTACAGCTAGTAGGGCCTGAGGAAGATGGGGAACTCTTTCATGCTGATGTGGGCGCTGGTGGTGCCTGCCAGTCAGTGTTCTCTGAGAGGCCAGCCTGTGAACTGCAAACAGAAATGTGGCTAGCATTCATTTGACAAAACTGGACTGAAATGCTCAACTAGATGTGATGCATTTAGGGGGCCACTTATAGTGTGTGTGCTGCAGTGGAGACCTAGCATGTCTGAACATGACCACAGCCAGGGGGCTTTATGATGGAGGGGAGCAGGCAGCTGCTTCTGCATGACCTTGTTGGGGGTCGCCTGGTCAGGTCCCAGTGGCCTGTTTCTCTGGTGCGTCCTATGCCTAGCTCAGACTGCCCCCAGCAAATGTGACTCCATCTACTTTAGCCTGCCTGGGCTCTCTGGGTAAGACAGGTTACTATGCTAGAGAGTGACCATAGCCTTGCTCCTTGGCCTTTCAGTCTTCACCATCAACAATGCCATTTTCTCTTCCTTTTCTTCTGTGACTATTTCTTTTTTCCGTTTGTTGTTAAATGGGAAGCCTGACATGGACGGTAGGAAGAGAGAGACTAGGGCTTTGTTCTATGTTGCTTTTGCCTATTTAAACAAAGGCCTTCTGCTGCAATTGCACAGGAAGTTAACGTTCATTCTGACTCTAGAATCCATATTTCTGCTTTGTCCTCTGTAACCTGGTGTTAGCATTTAGTCTGGGTGCTTGGACCTCAGCACTAGTAAGATCAGAGCCCTTTGTGGGGACCTCAGCTGATCCGGCAGATGTCCTTTGTTCCAGGATCATGGCCAGCACCTTTAGTCTTCACTTTACAGTCATGATGTCCTCAACTCTTAGCCCCCAACTGAGTCCCCATATTTCATACCTACAGGATGCTCCACCCCAGGTATAGGATCATGATTATCCTCAGCCAAGGCACATGCTGGGCTGCTTTGAAATCCCCTCTCTGCCAGCTGGATCTCCCTCATGTCCACTGGTAAGAAAGGGCCTGGACTCTGCACTCTCCTTTCTGCCTAAGATTCAGTTTTGTTCCCTGTGCAGATCTCAGTGGATCCTGGACTCTGTGTAGGACCTGTGGAAGGAGCTCACCCAGTGACTACCATTGGATGGCCTTGGCTTAGTCCCTAAGTCCTCCAAACCACTTTGTTCCTTTCACAGAAGGACTGGGAGGACTTAACAGTGCTGCCTTCTATAAACATAGAGGTGTTGAGTCAGCTTCATTCTTCCACCTAACCTTTCAGGCCTGGGGTATTCTTCCTGACTGTTTGCTTGAATGTCTGTTTTCCCACCCTGGTCTACAGAATCCTACAGTCCTTTGTATCTGGGACAAATCCTTTTAGCTGGGCTCCCCAGTGGTACTAACAGCTTCTGCTGCCAACTCTTACCCCCACCTGCTGCGCACAGCTCTGGCACTACATTCTTGTGTTGCCTCCTGCTGCAGGAATGATGTTCACGCTCAGATCTCTGACCTCACCAGGCTGCTTCTTTTTTTTTTTTTTTTGTGTGTGTGTGTTTTTTTCTCACTAATTTTATTGAGAAAGAAATAGCAATAAGACAGTTTCAAAAAAGGTTAGAAGGACAGTTACAGTAATTAATACATTGCATATCATTGTCTTCATAGTAGTTATTCAGCGTACATGGTGCAAACATGATATCTTGTCGAAACACTTCTAGTATAAATCCTTCTTCTCATTTAACTAAGAGAAAGTAGCTATATGCTATCCTATTTTGTATATACAGATATATATTTTTTCACTACAAAATGGGCTTTCATTTATAGTCCCTTTTTTGATTATTTTTGTCAGAGATAGGTGTTCCATTGCCATTCATATATTTAGGTGTATGAATTCAGCAAAATAATCCAATGTAGTCCAGTAGTCCATAATAGTAGTGAGTTATCCATAGGACTGGCAATGTCAGCAGTTGTTGGCTTGAGCCCTTTACAGCTCAGCATCTTAATATGGCTTTTTTAATATCTCGTGTTCATACTTTTCTGCTGGATGGTTAATACCAAAATAAAGCAAGACCTATATAACAAAAATGTAACTTTTGTATCTGACAAGGTCATTCAAATCCCCTCAGGATTTACCCTGAAACCATGTACAGAAATTTGTAGATCTTTTGTCCATGTCAGCCATCTGGATGATTCATGATCATGCTTGACCAATTTGCTTATACAGCACTTTGTGAAGCTGAGAGTGTGGGGCGATAGGAAGGGAATAGCAGACTTCAGGTGGCCCTGTCCTCCTAAAGCAGCAAGTCCTACTTTCCTTGTCCTTACTCCAACTTTGTACTTTTCTGTCTCTTGAAGCTTTTGTAGGATACCCTCATAACACCTCCCGCTTTCAACAACGGCTGTATCTAGAACACCACATGATGTAAAATACAAGAAATGTTAAGTTGGCTCAGCTGCAGTAATGGACATCCTGGGAAAACACTGTCCATTCTATGTCCACTGATTTTTTTTTTCAAGGTCAGCGAAGACTCAGGACATAGGAGAACCTGTACTGCAATATCATGAGACTCAGGTGAGCTCCAAATTTTCTGAGCAAGGAGATTGTGGAGCCACAGAGGAAAGAGATTGAAGTTCTATAGTGTGCCTGGGGAGAGTCACATGAAGAGAAAACTTTCTCTCAGGCTCTCACAGAGAGCAATCTGGTCAAG
>PVKA01053208.1:0-11344 GCA_004027165.1 Ctenomys sociabilis
TGCAGTTCAGGCTGGCCTTAAGCTCACTTTGTAGCTCAGGCTGGTCTCGAACTCACAACAATCCTCCTGCCTCAGCCTCCCTAGTGCTGGGATTATAGGCATGCGCCACCACGCCCGGCTGTGATTGCTTTTCTTAAGCAGGCACTTAAACAAGTGAGCTAATGGGCTGACCCCCAACTCCAACTTTTGAGACAGAATATGTCCTCATCTCTGTCTCTAGGCCATAATCAGATGCCAATCCACTATGACCTGAAGGTCATCTTTTCTCAAGTTTGAAGACAGAACATATCCTCATCTCTGTCTCAATGTCAGCCTCAGGCCTTAATCCACTATCATCTGAAGTTCATTGGACTCCAACTTTGGACACAGAATATATTGTCATCTCTGTCTCAGGGCCAGACTCAAGACCTAATCCACTGTGAACCAAAGATCATCCAGCTCCAACAAGGAGACAGAACAAATTCCTATCTTGTCTGAGGGCCAAACTCCTATTCTAATCCATTATGAACTTAAAGGTCATCCAGCTCCAATCTGGGAGGGAGAATGTATCTCCATCTCAATCTCAGGGCCAGACTCATCCTAATTCACTATTGCCTGAAGCTTATGCGAATCCAAGTTTGGAGACAGAATATATCCCCTTATCTGTCTCAGGAACTGACTTAGGCCCTAATCCACTGTGTCATGAAGGTCATCAGGCTCCAACTTTGAAGACAAAATATGCAACCATCTATTTGTCAGAGCCAGCTGTAGATTCTACTCCTATGCTTCCTCCAAAATGCACCACTTATTCCCTGTCCTTTATTAAGGCCTGTAGAAAAACTATATCCTTGTGGAAGACACAGAATTCCATTTCACTGGAAAACAAGTACCTGGAATGGCCCTTGCAAAAGCTTGAAAAACAAGAGTAGCTTTAGCTTCTGTGCTCCAAAAAGCTCAGAAAACCACTAGCAACTCAACTCTTCACCTTCTTCAGGGAAGCTAGACCCCAAAGTTGCCATCATTCCAGAATATTGTATGATACAGGTCCAAGAGAAGCAAAAGCCCAAAGAAATGTCTCCAATTGCTTATAAAGGCAACAGCAGTGTTCGGGAAACAAAGTCCTGGTGCTCTGACCACCCTTTAAAGAAAGGATTCAAGAGTTGTTCTGCAGAAGGAGCCAGAAGATCAAAGGCAAAGTTTAGGAATAACCTCCCAGAAACTTTAGCAAGTTGACGACAAGTATTCAGAGTGTGACTTCAAGAAGGCTATAAAAGGTGACTCAGGAGATCCCTTTTTGAGGAGTGCAGATAAGAAACACATGCAGGAACATGTTGTCAGGAATCTGGGGCAACTTCATGAGGACCGAGTTCCTGTCTTTGTGGGAAACAGGCTCCTCCACCCAGTGATGGGAAGAAAAAGGTGAAGAAATATTGGAAATTTTTTGAACCCAAGCAATAGGTAGAGAGCAGAATGACCCACTGCAAAAAGCTAAGCTTCCATTAGTTACCAGCCCACAGGAGGAGTCAAGTACAATCCAGGGGCTCCTGGACAGTAAAGGTGCTGAAGGCCAATAAATCATGACAACTGTTGGAAAGATCCTGGTGGGCAAGCTGGGGATTGCCATGGAAACTATCCATCAAGATGACACTGGGAGCAACCTGCATCTAAGTGTTCCTCCTAAGACAGAATTAATTCCAAGGGGGACTAAAGGAGAGAGGTGCGACAGGTGGCCATTGGTCACCATGCCAGCACCAACAATCACAACCTCCTATCAACAAAGGGGACTTTAGCCTGGCCTTGCTTCCTGAAGAGACAGCTTCACCAGCTGCTGTTCCTCTAGGCCAGAAGGAGCAGGTGTCTCAGGTTCTCTTTGCCATCATTCCATAAGCTAGCTTCCAAGAGGTGTCGTATCCAGCCAAGCAGATGAACTTTCTCACACCATAATTTGTGAGAAAAAATGTATAGGAAGCATTCCACTGTAGTTTATGGAGGTTCCAGGGTGGGGAGTAATAAGAGAATAACTGAGAAAGTTTTATCAAGGAAGGAGGCAGAGTGCTATGTGGGTGTTGTAGACTGCAGAACTTGCAAAATTCATGTTCACTCAGTTCCATGACCAGTCTCGGGAAGGGAGACCCAACAGGCTCAGTGAGATCCAAGAGGAAGCAATCCAATCATCACCCATCCTCTCACTACACTTTGGTGTCAGGATATAGACCTGAAGAAGCCCCATCAGGTTCAGTGAGATTTAAGAGGAAGAAAAGCCTGCAAAGAAGGAAAATTACTCTCTTAATAGTGTGTTTCATAAGTCTGCATGTTATCACTTCTTGATTTCCAAAAGGACCATTTGCTAAGTTCTGGAAAAGATCAGGTCAACGTGTTCTAAATGTGACTTACAGCCTGGTAGGCATTTCCCATTCATGTGGCCCCTACTTTTCCCAGGGGAGAGGTAAAGATTTCAAATGACCAAGAAGTCGGTCTATGTCACAAAGCAAGTTCCTGGATCTAGTACTGACTTGTCCCACAGGCCTTCCAGGAAAGAGGCAATCAGTTAGGATTTGCATGCACATGGGAATGACTGTCCAAAATTCAGATTAGTAGTTGAGGGGACAGTCCAAAGATGGTACCTACTGCATCTCATTCTACTTCTAGCCTAGATTTCTTCTCCCCAGGGACTATGTACATGGAAATGCAGGAGAGAGAGAGAGAGAGAGAGAGAGAGAGAGAGAGAGAGAGAGAGACAGACAGACAGACAGACAGACAGAGGGGAAATGTGTTTGTTAATCTTTTCCTGCTTGCTCTGATCAATTATTAGAGAGAAAGAGCTTACTTGGTTCATAATTTCATAGATGTCAATCCATGATAAACTGGGCCTAAACATCATGGTAGGAGGGCTTACTAGAGGACAACTCCAACTTCATGGCTTCTGGAAATCAGAGAAAGTGACGAGCATGAGTGCAGAGGTCTAGTGCCATCACTGTCCACATCACCTCGCTATGCATTGCTTTATCCTTTTATGCTGATAGCCAGGATTCACTATCACAAGCCACTGCTCCAGTGTGCCATGCTATGCTCCACAGGTGGTAGGGTTGTGGACCTGCATCCTGGTGAAGAATCTCCCAATAGGAAGGACCACCATGGCAGGTCACACAGTCATGACCAGGACATCCTATACAGTGTGAGCCCCAGACCTGTCTTGAAGAATGCTCTGTTTTACCTCGTGTTTGTCACCTTTAAGGGTGGGATAGCAAGAACAGCAGAATGAGGGATCTCAGCCTAGCATTTCTGGGCCCCAAAAGGTAAACTCAAATTAGGGAAACTAAATGTAGACCTCAGGACTTCAGAGGGGGCAAATTACACAGAGGGCAATGTTGACAAGAACAAAAGGAACAAGATTCTGTCCCTTCTGCTGCCACTAGCATAGTCCTGCATAATGGGCAGAAGGCCAGCAACAGAAAAACCTACACAACCCTCCCTTGAGACCACTGCACATGCCCACACTGACAACATTCCACTTCAGAGTCCCCAACAGAGAACACATTAAGACACTGCGGGAGTCCTTCCCGGAGACTCCAGAGAGACCACTGCAGAGAGTTTTACAAAATCTTTGATCTTACTTTGATGTGAAGGATTGATAGGAAACATAAAGACAGAAATATATTCCAGAGTGCTTTTCCCTTATGGGTGTAGTTTAGCTGAACATATTCACAGCCAAAAATTCCTGAGTAGTACTCAGTCTCCACAGCCACTTGCTCAGTGATCTTGGAAAACTTCCAGGTCACTGTGATTTCCTTTCCCACTCTGAAGAATTAGCAAAATGCTTACCTATAGCCCAAATGTTAATTAAAGTCACTTTCTAACAATGAAATGAGGTTTAATCAATAAATGCCAAGAATCAAAAACTGTAATTCCTGATTCAACCTATAGGTAGGCCTGACATATGAGTGGAACTTCCTCCATCAGACAGGCCTGGTGTGGAACCCTGCAGCAGAACTCTCTGAACAGAGGTTAGAGGCAAGACCCATTTAGCTGATCAAAGAGCAGAATATCTTGCCAGAGTGGCACAGCGGGTACACCTCCAAGGACTATAACAGGAATAAGTGAAACACAGCTGCCAGACCCAAACCACACCCACCTGGAAGAATTTGAACTTGGTAGATCCAGACCTGGTGCTAAGATAATAACTCTACCAATACTCTAAACCAAAGGTCAAAAGACAGAGCTATAAAAAATGACAAAGAAAAGGAACAAAATGCATTCCCAGGCCCAGAGCCCACCAAGAACAAATGCAAGAGACAATAGCATAGAAGAAATTGGAAATCACACATCTGAAAGCTCTGAAATAATATCTTCTGAAGTAACAAAACAATTGCAGAAATGTATAGAGAAAATCAGAGCAGAAATAACTTATGAAGTAAGAAAAGGAATGATAAATATAATGAAAGTAGTACTAAGGGCTTCTAAAGAAGACACTGATAAAAAAAAAATGGAGAATAGAAAAATGATGGAATCCTTGAATGAGTAATACAGGAAAAAAATAGAATGCATGAAGTAGATTCAAAGTGCTATACAAGAAATTAATATCTTAACCACAAGCTGGAAAAACCATTTAAATGAAAGTGAAAATAGACTTCTAGACTTTGAAAATACCATTGCATCTAGTGAAAAGGTAAGAAAAGATCTCTTAAAAACAACTAAGATGCAGAAAAAAATAATCCATCACCTGCATGATGCTGAGATGGACAATGTGAGATTAGTAGGCATCAGTGAGAAAGGAGTCAGTACAAATGATATAAAAAGAATATGGGCGGAAGTAATAGCAGAAAACTTCCCATATATGGGGAAACAGTCTGACATTCAGGTGACTGAAGCATATAAAACTCCAAATAACATCAAGCCAATTAAAAACACACCCAGACATATAATAATCAAGATCCCAGAAATTCAGTGCAGGAACAGTATACTGAAGGCTTCCAAAAAAGAGAAACAGATCACCTTTAAAGGCAAACCCATGAGAATAATGAGAGATTTCTCTTCATAAACCAAGTCAAGAAGAGCATGGAGCAAAGTACTACAAGTCTTGCAAGAAAACAAATTCCAATCCAGACTGATATTCTCTGAAAAACTATCTTTCAAATTTAATGAAGAAGTGAAATACTTCTATGACAAAGAACAACTAAACAATTTCATGACAAGATCGGCCCAACCCCAGGCCTCGCGAATGTGTGGGGGAGCTTCTGCTCTCTCCTGAGCACCTTGGACCAAGAACAGGCCTGCTGCATGAGAGAGACCTTTCCCCACATCCTTTGGACCTCCTCTGCCTCTCCAGAACCAGCACAGCCCTCACTCTGAGTGAGAACTTCCACCACGCTCTTGGGACCACTCCAGATCTGCCCAACACCAGGCTCCTTAAATGTGTGGGAGAGCTTCTGCTCTCTCCTGTCCCCACATGATAAAGCCAAGGCCAGTCACACAAGAGAGAGCTTCACCTACATGCTACAGACCTCCCACACCCCTCAAAAGCCAGCACAGCCCACCTTGCATGCCACATCCAGCCCAGCCCAGTCTCAGCAACGAGTGGGAGAGCTTCCAGCATCCCTGTGCCTGTTAGACCTCTCCAGACCAAATCTCTGGCAAGACTCATGAGTGAGACCCTCTACCATGCCCTTGGGACTGCTCCACCCCTTTGGAGACCCCCAAGTCCACCTAGTGAGTAAGAACTTCTGCAGCACTATCGATACCCCCAGATCCTTCCCACTCCCAGGCCCAGCTAGTGTGTGGGAGAGCTTCTGCACTTCCCCGTGTGCCCTGGGCCAGGGGCACAAGAGAGAGACATCACAGGTTCACTGTGATGAGGGGCATGTCAGATTCACTTCCAAGGGCTGTAAGCAAGAAGGAGCTGAACACAATAGCTAGACCCAAGCCAGGCATAACTGGATAAACTCAAACTTAATAGAGCTGCAACTAAATTTCAGTAGGTGCTAAGGTTATAACTGTACCAAAGCTCTAAACCAAAGGTCAGAGGTCAGTGCTATACAAAATAATAAAGATAAGGAAGAAAATGCAATCTATGGTCTTGAGTGCACCCAGAACCAGTGCAGAGGACACTAACTCAGCTGAAATGTTTGAATTAATAGCATTGGAAGTAAAGAAACAACAGCAGAAAAGTATGGAGGAACTCGGAGCAGAATTAATTTCTGAAATGAACTGTGAATTCATAGCATCTGAAGTAAACAACCAAATACAGAAACATATGGAAGAAACCTAATCTGAAAAAAACTGTGCAGTACAAAAATAATAGATGGTTCTAAAGAAGACATTGATAAAAAAGAGATTAGAAAAATGACATATTCCTGGAATGAACAATACAGGAAGGAAGTAGATCGTATGAAGAAGAGTCAAAGTGATATATAGGAACTTAAAATCTCAATCACAAACCTGCTAAACTGTTTGAGTGAAAGTGAAGGCAGAGTTTCATCTCTTGAAGATGCTGTTGTAGCTAGTGGAAAGGTAAGAAAAGATCTCAGAAACTACTAGGATGCAGGAAAAAATAATTTATCACCGGCAAGATGATGTAAAGATGAACTGAAGGGAGTAACACAGAGGTCTGGCTCGCCCAGGTAGCTGACACTCGGGTGTAGACACACTTGGCTCCCCGAGGTGGCGCACCAAAGGGCTGAGACTCCTCTGCCTGTTCTCCCGGAAGTCCCCTGGCCATTAATCTGTGTCACAGTATGCCTACACTCCTACCACAACTCTCCACATAACTTTCTTCACCCTTCAGATCCACCCCCTCACCTCCCTATATGTACACCTGCACTTCCACATCAGCCGGTCTCCGCGATCATCAGTCGCATCGTCTCTTACCTGCTGTGAGGCCCTCCGCTTCAATGAACAATGTTAGAGTAATAGGCATCAATGAGAAGGATGGAGTAAATACAAATGTTATAAAAAGATTGTGGGCAAAAGTAATAGCAGAAAACTTCAAAATATGAGGAAACAATCTGACATTCAGGTAACCAAAGCATACAGTACCCCAATAACTTCAACACAATTAAAAACACACTGAGACATATAATAGTCAAGATCCCAGAAATCCAGCCCGAGAATATGATACTGAAAGCTGCTAGAGAAAAGAAGCAGATCATATTCAAAGGAAAGTCCATTACAATTATGGCTAGCTTCTCTTCACAAACCACGAAGGCAAGAAGAGCGTGGAGTAGAGTATTTCAAGTCCTCTGTGAAAACAAATTCCAGCCCAGACTGCTATACCCTGCAGAACTCTCTTTCAAGTTTGATGGAGAAACAAAATACTTCCATGACAAAAAACAACTAAAGAATTTCATGATGACAAAGCCATCTGCACACAGACTACTGAAAGATGTTTTAGAGAGAGACCCCAATGACCAGAAGTCCATGAATGAGAACAGAAGGAACATACTAAATAGGGCAAACAAACACAGGACAAAAAGGAGTAAACAACAGCAGGTAAATAACATGTGATCATTAGTCAATATATCTCAATTATAACCATCAACATAAATGAACTGAATTCAACAATTAAGAGAAATATACTGGCACAGTGGATTAGGAAACAAAACCCAACAATATGTTGTATACAAGAAACACACTTAACTCAAAAAGACATTCATAGACTCAAAGTCAAAAGATGGAAAACAATACTGCATGCCCCAGCACCTCAGGGAAAAGCAGGCATGGCAATCCTGTTCTCAGAGAGTATCAACTTCCAACCAAGAATATTCAAGTGAAATAAAGAAGGCCACTATATACTGGTTAGGGGAAAAATTGAAGAGGAAGAGGTAACAGTCATAAATGTATATGCACCAAACACAGAAGCCCCCAACTATATAAGACAAATATTAATGCACATGAAATATCTAATATTCAATACTAAAATCTTAACAGGAGACCGTAACACTCCCTTATCCCCAAAAAGATAGGTCAAGCAGACAAAAAATTAGCAAAGAAGTAGCAGAACTTACCCATAGCTTGGAACAAATGGACTTAGTGGACACATAAAGTGTTCCACCTAATGAGAGCTGAATACACATTTTTTTCAGCTGCACAAGGGTCATTTTCTAAAATAGACCACATCCTCGTCCATAGGTCATGCTTAAGTACATACAAGAAAACAGAAATTATCCCATGCATATTATCTGAGCACAGTGCAATGACAAAAGAAACCATAAAATAAATGACAAAAGAAACCATAAAAGCCCCCTAAATACATGAAAATTAAACACACAGTACTCAGCAATCATAGATGAAATTAAGCAAGAAATTCAACATTATCTACAATTAAATGAAAATTCAAACATGACTTATTGGAATATATGGGATGTGATGAAAGCAGTTCTGAGTGAAAAATTCATAGCTGTGAACTCACACATTAGGAAAATAGAAAGGGAACAAATCAACACCCTAATGGTGCACGTCCAACATCTAGAAAAGGAAGAACAAATCAAACCCAGACCCCAAAGATGGGAGGAAATCATAAAAGTTAGAGCAGAAATTAATTCCATTGAGATGAAGAAAACAGTTCAAAGAATGAATCAACAAGCTGGCTCTTTGAAAGACTAAATAAAATGTATAAGCCCCTAGCTAATATCAAAAAGAGGAAAGAAAAAATCCTTGCACAAGCAATAATGAAAAGGGTGAAATCACCACAGATGCAGTAGAAATTCAGTAGATTATCAAAAGCTACTTTGAGAATCTTTATACTTACAGAATTGAAAATTCAGATGAACTGGACATTCCTAGAAAAGTATAAGTTACCAAAGCTGAATCAAGAAAATATAACTCTCAATAACCCAATAGCAGCCAATGAAACATGAAATGTAATAAAAAGCCTCCTGACAAAGAAAAGTCCAGGGGCTGATGGATTCACAGCTGAATTCTACAAAAAATTTACAGAAGATATATTAACATTTTGGCCCCAGCCATTCAAGGTCAGCGAAGACTCAGGACATAGGAGAACCTGTACTGCAATATTATGAAACTCAGTTGAGCTCCAAATTTTCTGAACAAGGAGATTATGGAGCCACAGATTAAAGAGATAGAAGTTCTATAGTGTGCCTGGGGAGAGTCACATGGAGAGAAAACTTTCTCTCAGGCTCTCACAGAGAGAAAACTGGTCAAGCTTTGGCCGTGACTCATCCACATGGATGACGCAGACAAAGGATCTACAGAATAAGGTATAGGATTACATGATAAACCCTGAGGGGACTTCACTGACATCATCAGAAACATAAACTACATGTTTTGGTATATAGGTCTTGCTCTATCTAGGTCTTAACCATCCAGCAGAAAAGTATAAAAATGAGATACACAATCAAGGCCATAATAATAAGTTGAGCTGTAAATGGTTATGGTCGACAACTTCTTCAGATAACTCACTATTGTTGTGGGATGATGGACTGTGTTGGATTGTGTCATTTAGTTCAGGCACCTTAATTGGTTGAATGACAGTGCAATGCCCATCTTTGACAGGTGTAGACAAAGGAAGGGGTATAGAAAGGAAGAATCATGATGTGTGTGTATGGACAGTACAATGGGGATAGATAACGCCATGCTTCTACATAATTCTATGAGAGGCAAGATTTGCACTAATGGTGGTTGGACAGGATATTATGTCAGCTTCTAGTACTATGGACAACCACTAGGAAAAAATCCCTGAACTCCTCAAGCTCTTCATTAAAATTGAAAAGGAAATAGTTCTCGCAAATCATTCCTGGAGTCAAGTATTATACTGATACCAAAACCAGGGAAAGACACAACTATACAAGATAACTATAGGCCAGTCTCCCTCATGAACATAGATGCAAAAATCTTCAATAAAATCCTAGCACATATATAGCAAATTATGCAGAATATCATACACCATGAACAGGTAGAATTCATCCCAGGGATGCAAGGATCAATATCCGAAAATCTATTAATGTAATACACTATATCAATAGAGTGAAAACTAAAAACCACATGATCATCTCAGTTGATGCAGAAAAGGCTTTTGACAAAGTCCAACACTCATTCATGTTCAAAGCCCTACAGAAAATTGGAATATAAGGCCTCTACTTCAATTTGATAAAATCCATCTGTGACAACACAATGGCTAATATAATTCTAAATGGGGCAAAACTGAAATCTTTTACTCTCAGATCTGGTACAAGACACAGATGTCCTCTATCACCCCTCCTGTTCAATGTAGCTTGGGAATCATTAGCTAGAACCATTAGACAAGAGGGAGAAATAAAAGGAATAAGAATAGGTAAAGAATTTAAATTATCATTATTTGCAGATGACATGATACTTTACTTGGAAGATTAAAAAAACTCCACCAGCAAGCTACTTGAATTGATATGCAAATTCAGTAGCATGGCAGGATACAATGTCAATAGCCAAAAGTCAATCACATTTCTCTACACATATAACAAACATGCTGAGAGGAAAATTAGAGAAACAATACCTTTTACAATAGCACTGTGGAAAATGAAATACCTCGGAATTCATCTAGTTAAAGAAGTCAAAAATCTTTTTAAGGAAAAGTATAGTACTAGGAAAAAAGACATTGTAGAGGATTTGAGAAAATGCAGATATTCCCTGATCCTGGATAAGAAGAACCAAGCTTGTGAGGATGGCCATACTCCCAAAATTGTTGTACAGATTCAATGAAATCCCTATCAAACTACCACCAATGTACCTCCTAGACACAGAGAAATTATTCCTAAAATTTATTTGGAAACAGAAAAGATCTAGAATAGCAAAGGTATATTGGTTTAGGGTTTTACTTAGAGGAACAGATATAATATAAGGAACAGATATTAACACAAGATAAGGAATTATAAGACTGATTTAAGACAGTCAACCACAGAGTCAGATGAGGAAGCATGCAGAGGGCATCTGTAGGCCTCAGACTGAAGAATTCAGTCCCAAGTCTGAAGCTCACTGCTATGCTCCTTGCAAGTCTCTGTTCATCAGCTAATGGTCTATGATGGGAGACTGAAGAGTTTGCGATGGATGTTGAAGAGTCTGTGATGCAAACGAAGGATCCAAGCCAGAGGCTGAAGAGTCTGTGCTACAAACTAGGTGATGAAGGCCAAGCTGAACGTGAAGACCAAAGTTCCTCTGACAAAGTGAGGAAGAGAGAGGGAGAGAGAGAGAGAGAGAGAGAGAGAGAGAGAGAGAGAGAGAGAGAGAGAGAGAGAGAGAGAGAGAGAGACCCACCACTTCCTCAGCCCCCTTTATATGGTCCCTTTTCGCTGAGTCACTCTGGGGCAGAGCCAAATGTGTTCCAGGACAGGACCTCCACCAGCTGGAATTGAGCAGGAATTGCACCACAGAGTCATTA
>PVKA01053209.1:0-10000 GCA_004027165.1 Ctenomys sociabilis
ATTTTTTTTTTTTTTTTCTGCAAAATAAAATAAAATAAAATAAATAAATAAAAATTCTACTGAAAGCAAACCCAGCAAGCACCCAATGGGGAGACAGAGCAGCCGGCCTAGAAGACAGGGCTGCGACGGTCAGGCATCAGATGAGTCTAGAGGTGTAGACGCAGGAGCACGTCCTCTGCAGATCATGGTGATTTGGCTTCCTTTTCAATTCAGATTTTTTTATTTTTTCAACCGTTGATATGCTCAGGTGAGTTTTGCCCTCTACTTTGTGAATAGTTCACACTTTTCATCACTTCTTTAAAAACCATCTTTTCTTACACTGGTTTCATCTTATATTTTCTTTGAACAACTCTAAGTTTTTCTTTTCCTATACATAAGCTCTCTGAATTTTTTTTACACTTAATTAACTAATTCATTTTTTTAATGTGTTTGGTACAGCATGTCACTGCGAGCTCGGCTCATAGTGATCCTCCTATTTTGATCCTCTCCAGCACTGGCATTCCAGGCGTGTGCCACCATGCCCAGACTCAGGCACCAGCTCAGTGCACACAGAGCGCGGGGCCGGCGTCCATGGTACCAGAGATCTCACCTGGTCCCTGAGCTTGCTTAAGCCCGCACTTAGTCTGCTGAGCTATCTCACTGGCCTGATATGAAATTTATTTGCATTTATGCTGCAACATAGGGTTGCATTTTGAGGGGAAAGGGGGATTGAGTTTTCCTCTTTGCAGGCATGGCTTGTCTCTCCATTTGTTTATGTTCTCCAAGAAAGTTGTGTGATTTTCCCATATACATATTTTGTTGTATTTATTCCTAAGTACTTTATGATTTTTGTTGCTCTTACAATTTTTTTCTTTTTTTTTTTTTTTTGCTGTAGTCAGGGTGGCCTTGATTTCACTATGTAGCCCAGGCTGGCCTTGAAGTCACAGCTGGCTCTTGCTGTGTTCTGCTGCCATGGATGGTGTCTCTTCTGTGACATCCTTGGCCATGCCCCTCGCCCTACAGCCAGCTGACCACAGGCTGGAATCTCCATGAACTGTGAGCCAAACAAGCCTTTCCCCCTTAACTTTGGGTATTGTGTTTCAGCAACGAGAAAAGTAACTATGAATTTGGAACCAGAGAAGTGGGGTCATTACCGTGACATGATAGTAATGCTTACTATATTTGACCATGTGGTTTATGGGAATGGCTTGTGGAAAGAGTTTGGAAAAGTTTGGAGATGTTGGTTGACATCCTTAAACTGTACTTGAGGGGAAATTCTGGTAGGGTTCCGAAGGCCAGAAGGCTCATAGGAAGGCTGCAAGAGAGCCTCGACTTGGGAGGTCTCTGCTGGGAAGGAGGACTGCATTGCTGCTGGATGCCAGACGAGGCGTGCTATGCTTTGGTGGAAAATTTGTCTGCTTCTTTCTTTCTCTTCCTTCCTTCCTTCCTTCCTTCCTTCCTTCCTTCCTTCCTTCCTTCCTTTTCTTTCTTGACAGGGTCTCACTCACTATGCAGTTCAGGCTGGCCATTTACTTTTATATTCCTCAGGCTAGTCTCAAACTTGCAGAGATCCTCCTGGCTCAGCCTTGAATGTGTGCCACCATGCCTAGTTCTAAGGTTGCATGATGGGCACCTAGGAATTCAGGGCCAAGACTATATGGCACGTGGAGCTGGGGATCGAACTTGAGTCCTTGTGCTTGCCAGGTAGGTGCTTATGCCTCTGAGCCATCTCTCTGGCCCCTGTCTGCATTTTTTTTCATGTCCAGTCTTTGCCGAAGACTAAGATTAAGAGTGATGGACTAATTAGTGTGTCAGAAGAAATTTCAAGGCAGTCTAATGTCAGGGCTGTTGAGGTTTCTAGCCAGGTCCATGCTGATAATGAAGAGCAAAGAGCCCAGGAGAATGATCGTCACTTAGGCCAGAAAAGAAGATCTAGTAAAGCCGGGGGCTGCAAAGATAGAGCAGAGGAGAGCTTTATTGCTGAAGAAGAACAGGAGAGTAAAGCATGGGGCCTGTGGGCATCCCAAGAGCAGCAGGACTCCACTCTTTGCAGCCTCAAAATTGCAAAGGTGTGGTAGGACTTTGCCTTGTGAATAAAGCCCCAGAGTATCATGTTCCAGAACGGCACCAGCCTAGAGAAGTTGTTTCTCCAGATCTGGTTCACAGGCACTCGACCTCTGCTGCCGAGAGAGAGAAGCTGGCTACTTCTCCAGCTGGAAGCGGACCTCGGCATCACCCACGTGGCACTGTTTTAGGTGCCTGCAGAATGCAAGAGCTGTGGGGCCAGAAAGGCTTTCACCAGATTTCAGAAAGCCTGGGAAGCCAGGCAGTGTGCCCTGGGAGGGCACTGTGTGAATCTGTGGTGTGAAGCAAATGGTACAGGGTAGACCTCCCTCCGAAGTCTGAAGGGGCCGGGAACATGGGTGCTCTGAGGACAGTAGTTCCAGGGGTGGAGCAGGAGTGCCAGGACGTGGAGCCACCCAAGCCTTTGGAGTTCACATCTTGCTGCAGATGCTGCTCCCGGAATGACTGCTTAATGTTTGCTGTGCTGGATTTTGTAATTGCATTAGTTCCATTCTTTTGTGCCCCCATTTGCACCTCTTGAAATGGCAGCCTTTCTTTCTTTCTTCTTCTTATTTATTTATTTATGTGTGGTACCAGGGATTAAACTCAGGACCTTGTACTTGCCAGGCAAGTACTTATTCCACTGAGCTATCTCCCTGGCCCTGATTTCCTTCCTTCCTTCTTTCTTTCTTTTTTTCTTTTTGAGACAGGGTTTTGCTATGCAATTCAGGCTGGCCTTGATCTTGAAACAATCTTGCCTCGGTCTTCTGAGTTGGGATTATCACCATGCCTGGTTAGTAATGCTTATGTTGTGACATTGAATGTTGGTAATGTTTATCTTTCATTTGTACAGGGTACAGCTATCAGTGTACCTTAAATTTCAGAGGCCTGAGACTTTTCAGCAAGGCTGAACCTGTAAGACTTTGGCAACTTTCTGGCTGCTCCCTCCCCAAGCCTCATGCAGTCATAGGTGGGGCTTTTGCAGAGGTGGAGAGATCTAGAGCATATGACCGATTCATTGTGCAGTGCTAGGATTGAGGGCGGTGGAGCGCCACCCGCCCCAAGAGCAGATGGAGCCCAGGTACGATGTGACTGACAGGAAGAGGCTTGCTGCTGCTCCTTGCAGTGTGTCCCCTGGCTGGCTGTGACTGCTACATACCCGGCATTGGAGACAACCGACTGGGGCTGATGAGGGCCAGACCCTCCACAGGCTGCGAGCTGAAACAAGCTTTTCTTCCTTTAGCATGTTGGGCATTTTGTCTCCTCAACAAGTTAAAGTAACGAGGACGGAAGTTTAGGCTGGCCTTGCACTCACTGTATGATGCAGACTGGCTACAAACATGCAGCAGTCCTTCTGCCTCAGCCTCCCTAGTGCTGGAGTGGTAGGCCTGTGCCTTCAGGTCCAGTTCACTTTTTCTCTTGTTTTTGTATTTTGCAGTCCTGGGGATCAAACTCAGAAGCCTTCCCTTGTCAGTCAGGAGCTTATGCTGCTGAGCTCTCTGCCCAGCCCCCTGGTTCACTTTTTAAACCAGACTCCGGCTGCATTCCTCAAGAGCCTGGCGCCATCACTCCCTGATGCAGGTGCGCGCACACAAACACTGCTGGATTCAGTTTTCTAATTATTTTAGTTAGGACTTTCAGCCTTAGAAGCATGACTGGCCCCTTCCTTCTGATGGGTGGGAGGGTTTCTGTGAGTAAACACAGTTTCTTCACCCCAGTGCCAGAAGGTTTCTGAAAAACCAGCTGGGTGCTAGTGTTCGCACATTTCTAACTTCTCATTCAAACCTTTAGAATTCATGCTGTTAGCCGGGCGTGGTGGCACAGGCCTGTAATCCCAGCACTTGAGAGGCTGAGGCAGGAGGATTGTTGTGAGTTCAAGACCAGCCTGAGCTACAAAGTGAGCTTAAGGCAGCCTGAACTGCATGGTGAGACCCTGTCTCAAAAAGACAAAAAAACAAAAACAACAACAACAAAAAAAGAATTCATGCTGTTAAGCTCTCCCCATCCTGTCTTCCCTCCTTCTGCCCTTCCCTCTCCCTCTGTCCTTCCCTCCCTCTCTCTACCTCTTTTTTGAGACAGAATCTCACATGTACCCCAGTGTGGTCCCAAACTTACAGCAACCCTCATTTCCCCAGATGCTGGCATGACAACTATGCCCCACCAGTCCTGGCTTGTTTTTCAATTTTTTTTTTTTGAGTCATCATTAGCTGTCTGTCATCCCATTGCTCCACCTTTTCATTCTCTGTCTTGGGGTCCTTGGACGACTGATAACCCCCAAGCTGTTAGTTTCTGAGTTACTGGAGAGCCGTTCAGTCAGCTCATCCTCTGGTTTTCAATTTCCTCTTTTTCTAGCACCCGGGGTTTTACTTTCCTTCTGAGATGTAAGCACATATTTAATTATTCTCAGCTAGTATTCTCAGCTGATGAGGGGAAGAGAACTTTAAGGTATTTTTTGGGGGGGGTCTTTTTATTTTTATTTTTTGTTTGTTTTTTTTTTGAGACAGGGTCTCACTGTGCAGTTCAGGCTGGTCTCGAACTCACAACAATCCTCCTGCCTCAGCCTCCCGAGTGCTGGGATTACAGGCATGTGCCACCATGCCTGGCTTTTTTTTGTTTTTTGAGACTGGGTCTCACTATATAGTTCAGGCTGGGCTGGAGCTCACTTTGTAGCTCAGGCTGGCCTCCTGCCTCAGCCTCCCAAGTGCTGGGATTACCGGCGTGCACCAACATGCCTGGTTAACTTAGATTCTTTTGTTTGTTACTGGTCACCAGTCACTCAGAGCCTCACGTGTACTAGGCAAGCACCTGATCACAGAGCTACATTCCTAGCCTTTTTTTTTTTTTTTTTTCAGCACCAGAAATTGAACTCAGGGCCTTGTGTTTGCCAGGCAAGCACTTATTCTACTGAGCTATATCTCTGGTCTCTACATTCCTAGCCTTTAAAAAAAATGTTTCTGTTCGATTTTAGACAACATTTGACTAAGCTTCCGAGGCCTGACCTCAGACTTGAAATCCCCTTGCCTCAGCTTCCTGAATAGTTGATGTAACTATCATGTATCATTAGATTTAAACATTCCTCTGCTTTATTTGACTCTGAAATTTTTCTCCAGTCTACAGCCAAGAAAGTTAAACTTCAGAGACTGGGTGTGATGGCATTCGCCTATGATCCCAGCTCTTGAGAGGCTATCAACAGGTGGATCACTACATGTCCGATCTAGTAGTGAGATCCTGAATACCCTGTAGGCCCTTCCCTAGAATAAAAAATAAAAAAAAGAAAGTTAAACTTCAGAGTTTAGTAACCTGCCAAGCGTCCCAACATCACTACTTCTAATTTAGTTATTGGGTATTTTTTGTTCTGTTTTCTGGGTATCAGAAATCAAACTCAGAACCTCATGCTTTCCAGGTAGGCACTGAGCCACTGAGTTAAATCCCTGGCCCTGTTTTTCTGTCTTTTTTTTTGCAGAACCGGGGATTGAACTCAGGCCTTTGCGCTTGCCAGGGAAGCACTGATTCCACTGAGCCATCTCCCCAGCCCCTTTTTGTCTTTTTGAGACAAGATCTTGCTATTATAATAGCTCAGGCTGGCTTTGAACCCACTACATAGTCCAAGCTGACTTCAAATTCAAGATGGCCCTCATGCTTCCCCTCCTGAGTGCTGAGACTCCACGCATGCACCACTGTTCCCAGTTTAAGGGCGCCGAGTCCAGAACTTTAGGCCTGAATTCTGTGCTCTTGCTCCTTTTTCTTTCTTTCTTTATTTTTTGTGGAACCGGGGATTGAACTCAGGCCCTTGCGCTTGCCAAGGAAGCACTTATTCCACTGAGCTATCTCCCCAGCCCTCTTGCTCCTTTTCCCATGCTGCGCTTTGAAGCCAAACGAGCAGAACCAGAAAGGGGCACTGACTGAGCCTCTTAGGGTGATGGAGCCATGGGCTGTGCTGCTGGGAAACACAGGGGAGTGAGGGCGACAAGGCAGCCGTGCACAGGCTCCCCAGCCCGGAGCTCTGAAACCCTGAACGGCGCTGCCCTGGCCTCCAGTCGGCTGCCCTTGCACTCTGCCTGTTGCAGCCGACGTCTAGGGCTGGGCCCCGGGATCGGAGGCAGACAGCACCTGCAATTTCCCTGTCCCAGCAAGGGCAGGATTTAAGGGCAGCTGATCTCACGTGAATCTACACAGCCCGAGCCTGCCTCAAGGACTGCACACCTCTGGGAGGGACTTCTGAGGCGGGAGTCTGACCCTGAAAGAAGGCAAAGACCTTCCCTGCCGATGCAGTGAGAACAGGAAGAGCAGTACAAGGAGGAACAGAGGCCAGAGGCTGCCTTTCGAGCTGTGGGTTCAGCCATCTCAAAGGTTCCTGTAAAAGGAAATTAGACAACGCAGACGCAGAGGGACCTGGCTGACACAACCTGGGTCCCGACCTGCATAAGAAGGGCTCGAGTCTCTAACCTGAAACCAGTGGGAAACCTTTGAATGGGCTTAAATGGGGTGATTGAGATGATCAGATTTGCATTTTAAAAAGATCCATTTTAAGCTGAATTTGGTGGCACAGAGCAGAGACCTACCTTCCCCAGCACTGTTGTCCCGCTGGCAGCATGAGGGGGTGGGAGGGGAGTGTTCCAGGTCTTGGACTCAATTGCCAGCACCATAAAAACCAACTGCCCAACCACCCAGCTTCTTGTGGTGCACGGGTTGCAGGGTCCTCAGGTCCTCACGTCGGAAATCAGACCCACACGGAGCACGGGTTGTTAATTCGTGAGACCTCACCACCTTTCTTGCACAAGTTGGGGGTGTTCCGGAAAGCCCCGCCCCCAGCACGAGGGCTTGAACCCAGAGCCTTTGGACTGAGCTCCATCCATCCTCCCAACTCTTTCTTATTTTGAGACAGGGTCTCTAGCTGAGCAGGTGGGCTCCAACTTGTAATTTTCCTACCTCAGCAGCCCAGAGTCACAGCCTGTGCCACCACCCCGGGCTCAGGTGTTGCTGCTTGTGAGGTCGGGAACGTTACTGTGCTTGTATTACTCTCACGCCAAACCCTTCTTTTCCCATTTCACAGCTGGGTACACCGAGGCAGGAGCCAGATCCTCAGGCTCAGCACCGTCGCCCCCTTCTGCGGGCTCAGTAGCTCCTTCCTCGAGACAGCGACCTCCCTTTCTGTACCTCGCTCTGTTGCCATACGCGAATGCAGGTTTGACTGGGCGGGACTAAGATTGAGGCCCCGGGCAGGACAGAACAGACCAAGATCCCTGCGCCCGACTCCGCTGCCTCTTGTCCTTGCACTGGCAAGGCGTCAGGCGGGCGAAGTTATTCATTCTTGGGGTGCAGGGGTCTCACCCGGTGAGGCGCTCTGGGAGGTCACAGTCACGCGCCCACACAAGACGGGTGGAGCTGACGCGGGACTAGGACTGGGGGGCTGTGTGTGTGTAGCGGTGTCCAGCGGACGTAGGAGCCAGATGGTCGGGCTCTCGGTTCCCCGCCGAATCTCGCCAGACTGCTCCCTAGGATCCTCTGCCTTGGAGCTCGGCCCAGTGGGCTGCCCCCAATATCCTATGCGCTGCACCCCTTCAACTCGGAGGGACCCCGCCCGGGAGTGGCTATCCTCTACTGCTGCAGCAGCGAGCTCCGAAAGCTTCACTACTATGGATTTGGGAGTGAGGAGCACACACTGGGGCACCCAGGACAGCGGAAACAGGAAGTGAGGGGCAGGGGGCAACAGCTTGGGCTTCCCGGCTCCGGCCAGCCCACGGCCCTCGAGGATCAGGTGGCTGAGGGCTACCCATGTCGTCCCCACCCCAGCTCTTTTGCCTGCACTGCCCAGACGAGGCCAAAGCGGCGACCCGGCCCACCGCAGTCCCACAGAAACCCAGTGCACTCCTGAGACCCGCCATCCTACCCCTCACCCTCTTTTCTTCGTGACTCCACCCCTTATAACCCTCACCCTCTTTTCTTCGTGACTCCACCCCTAACAAGCTTCTCCAGAGGATGCTCCCTTGCATCTCCGCGCTCTAGACTTTTCTGGCGCTTCCTTTGGCACTGCGAGCTGCTCGGTTTCAGCAGGGCGACCTCCCCTTCTTTGGGTCCAAATTGGGTACCTGACCTCACACCGCTCCACTCCTCATCCGCTCCTCCAGCTTCATAGATAATCCCAGTTTTTATACTTTTATAATCCTAGTTTGGAGGTCCAGAAAAAAATGGGACTTCAGTTCGGTGGACTCCATTTCCTCCACCCAATGTCCAGCGCTGTCTACTGATTCCTAGGGCTCCCTCCCTAATCCTTTTTTCTTGTACACCCTGACAAACACACACAGAACTGCAGGTTTCAAAGAGGAGAAAAAAAAGCGAATCTGTTGTTGGCGGGAAGGCCTGAGGGAGAGCGTGTCACCTTCCCCTCTGCACCTGGGCTAGATGGGTTGAGGGAGGCAATAGAAAAGGCTGCGGGCGGGCCGGCGGGCGGGCCGCCCAACTCTGTTCAATATAGAAGAATCTGATATAGACACTTTGTATAAAAGCCACGTGTCCTCGACTGAGTCCTCTTGCTGGCTGGCGGGGCCGGGACACTGGGAGATGAAGGAGCAGGGTGGAGGGCCAGGACACAGGTCCCTGTCTGGCTGTCCCTTGTGGGGTTACTTTGGATCCTTAGTGGGGGCATAGCAGAGCTCGAGCGGCCGGGACACTTTCCAGAACTTCTCATTCACCAGCTCCAGGGTCAGCGAGCCATTCAGGGTCTGGGGAGCATATAGCAGAGGTGAGCACATTGGAGAGGAGGCGAATGAGAGCAAAACGGTGACCAAGGGGGCAGGAAAGCAAGCAGACTAATGAAGGGATGAGCCAAGTAGAAGCCCATGCGGCCATGCCAGAGAAGGGTGCGGGAGGGCGGGCTGGGTTGCTGAGGTGGGACAGGCTCCCATCGTGGGGGCCCCCGAATCGCCCAGTGCCCTCGAGGAGCTCACCGTGAACGCTCCACCTCCGGGAGCGATGTAGATGGTATACTGCTTTTCGCTGACGCCCTCCAGGCTGGGCAAAGCAGGCTCCTCTGGGCCGTCACCTCCTCCGGCCCCCCCACCCTCCCCACCACCCCCGTCAGGTCCCCCGGTGTCAGAGGCACCCCCGCCTGGCCCTCCAGGCTCGCCAGCCTCTTGCTGTTGCCTCCGCTCGAGGGCGATGCGCAGGGCCAAGTACTTGGAGAGGTGGTCCACGGTGGCGTTTCCGGTGGTCTTCACGTACCTGGGAGTGGGGGTGGGGTAGGAAATGCGAGGCCTCACACGGGGAAGGGCGCTTTCTAGAAGGGCTTCTGGGGTTCAGTGAAGCCCACTTGTTTGGAAATGCGTGCTTTGCTTTTCTAGTGCTCTGGGGTAAGTTGGCTCTCACCTAGTCTGGCAGTATTCTCCCTTCTCCACGAGCAGGGGGTGGGGCCGGAACACCAGCTCAATTTCTCCACCTGGTTCCGGGGGGCTGGGTGCCCCAGGAGGGCTTGGGGGGCCCAGGGTTCCCCCTCCCACAGTGCCTCCCCGGTCACCAGAGTCTTCAGAACCAGCGCCCCCACCCACCCCACCAGTGCCACCTCCCCCGGTCCCTACACTGCTGCCCCCGGCACCCCCTGCGCGGGGCCGCTTAGGAGCAGGGCCGGGGGCCGAGTCAGGAGCGGAGTCGGAGCTGACATCCTCTCCATCTCCCTCTCCCTCCCCGGCCTCTCCTTCTCCCCCACTCAGCGTTGTGGTCTGATCTGACCCGGGCATCGGTCGCCTCACGCGCTGGGCCCTGTAGAAGCAAGTGGTTCAGGTCAGAAAGCACCAAGGACAGAACCGAGATTTGGAGCTTCAGGGAACAAAAAATGGGAAAACCTGAATGGTGATGCCTAATGATGTGCCAAGCAACCTAGTGTTAATCCACTATTTTATGGTTGAGGAAATGGGCTTAGAGAAGTAGAGAAGCTTGCTTGAGAGCACAGGTTTTCCCCCTC
>PVKA01053210.1:0-11344 GCA_004027165.1 Ctenomys sociabilis
TCGGCCGCGCTGTCTCTGGCCGGTCTCAGGAGCTGGGCGGGGGCGGGCGGGATGGAGCAGGACGGCGGAGTCGGCCGCGCTGTCTCTGGCCGGTCTCAGGAGCTGGGCGGGGGCGGGCGGGATGGAGCAAGATCACAGGGCTTTTGATAACATACTTTTTAAGAATACATTTGCAGGATCTTACTACACAGCTTGGACTCGTGGCGATTCTCCTGCTTTCAGCCTCCCCAGCACTAGAATTACAGCTGTGTGATACTACACCTTGACTCTGGCTCAACCAACCCTGGTGTCAGGGCTGGTGCAGCATGTGGTGCCAGGTATCTTAACCACATTCCCTGTGCTTGCCTAAGCAGGTGCTGAGCTATCTCACTTGCCCCTGATAGTACACTTTAATAATTGCTATTTCTTGAATAAATGTATTATTCTTATATAGATCAAACACTCTACGAAAGAGGACAAGAACACTACATCACATTTTTTCTTCATTCATTCAAACAGAATCTAAGCTTGTGCCAGTAACATTCAAGAGAGAGACATTTTAATGTGGAGGAAATTTTATTTTTAATGTAGCAAATACCAAAAAGACAAATTCTGTCCAGAATTTTTGTATGACCAAGCAGTTAAGAGTCCTGGGCTATGGGTCCAGGGAGATAGCTCAGTAGAATAATTGCTTTCCTGGCAAACACAAGGGCCTGAGTTCAATCCCTGGTTCCACCAAAAAAATGAGTGCTGGGCTATGTGTTAGGAGAGTTGATTTTAGATAATTCTTTGCCACTGGCTACCTATCTGACCTCAGAGAACTTATTGGCCCCAGTCTTCTGACTTGCTTTGAAAGATGCAGAGTGTTCTATAGAACTACTTAAGTCCCTTACAATTATAAAAGTTCAAAATCCTGTGCCTTAAGTCATGATCTGTTAAATGATCCAATTCTTTCAATTTTTCATGCTCCTTTAAATCATAGTATCATATGAGTATCACTCCTTCAGTCATGGGAAGTATCTTCACCATGCAGGTGATGAAACTCATTGACTACAGTTCTGGAAACTTGTCCTGGACTAGAAATTTCAAAATAATGCTAATAATATCCGGATATAGGGCTCTTCTATATGAAAAAGAAAAGGTACACATGTAGAATCAGGGAAAGGAAGTATTTGGAAAACACATCTGAAGTTACTCTGACACAGAACCCATCTTACCTTACTCTTTCCTACTCCACTTTATGTGATGAGTCTAGTTGATCTGGTTCTTTTTTTAATTGACTTTGTAATTGTTGCTTAGGCAAATGCTGATAATACTAGGATTGAGCTACAATTAAATCATCAAGAGGGGGAAACTCCAGTGGCACAAGTGGTTTGTGTGCAGTATTTAGAAATAGTCAGGAGGGGAAGGTTCACCCTCTATATTGTCCTACCTCCACCACCAACAAAATATTATAAAAACACAATACGAACAATCATGGTAGCAAACGTGTGCTCCATGAATATACATATACAGCTTACAAAAGCCTATCAGATTATTTTTACATTTGTGATAGTAATATGTCATGTCATTTTAGTACAAATAATGCTTCTGAATAAACAAATCCTCCCCAATTTACCAGGAAGTTGTCTCTTGAAGTGACAATTTGCTGTCATGTATTAGAAAATATCCTCTGTGTATGAAGCAATTTTGTTGTTTGTAGAAAAAGAAATGAGTCTTAGATTTCTTCCTTCTAAGATGGTGTTTCTTGTAAATCTGAAAGCTCCTTATACAGTATGCTGGGCCATATATTTCATTTCAGCTTTCATTTACGGTTGTCTTTGTTGTAAGGGGAACCATTTTAATCAGTTTCTGTATGAAGGTCAGATAACACTGTGAACAAAAGTAATTTATTTATGATAATATTAAAACAAAAGCACTGCAGCACTTAAATTATGAAGCATGGCTTCCCTTATCTGAAATGCAACTGCATATATGATTTAAAAGAAGATAGTAGATTTTATTTATGCAACCACCAAACTTACAGATTCACTTTTTTTGTAAGTCTAGAAATTATAGAATTAGATAAGAATAAAATAAAATGATATTTTCTGGGTTGTAAATTATTTTAAAGGAAGTACAACAATTTAAAGTATCTGGATTTTTTTGTAAACTGAAACAGCATTGACATCTTCCCATATTGTTAGATGATGTTATGATTTTTCACACACACACACACACACACACACACACACACACAGAGAGAGAGAGAGAGAGAAGAGAGAGAGAGAGAGAGAGAGAGAGAGAGAGAGAGAGAGAGACTGATTTAAAGTAAGGCTGTCATAATAAAAATGTCATTTTTATTTTATTTTTCAAGTGTGAAAGAATATGTTTTATTCTTTTCTTTGTATTTTAGGGAAGGTTCTACTACTACACCCAAGGTGTTCAAGGTCTTACTACTATTTCAGACTTGTAGAGATTCTGTTTACAGCCTTCCAAGAGCTGGGATTACAGGTATGCGCCACCACGCCCAGTCTCAGTTGCCCTCTCAGCACACCCCAGGAGCAGGGCCAGGCATGGCACACCTGCGGATTGAATCCCTGGCCCCTCTGCCTGCTTCCAGGCACTTTAAACCGCTGAGCTATTTGTTAGATAATAACAAATATACCTATCTGGAACTGTTATCCACACATGCCTTCCTGTTATCACCCTTTTCATTTTTTTCCATATATTGTTCTTACCAGTTGCCAATTAAGACAAATTTCCGACTATCAATTTCCATATTATAGAGATAGTACTTGTAGTTACAAATACACTTTATTGATTGACTACTTTTAGGATCATAGTGTAGGGCCAGGTGACAGTGATAATCCAACACATGCACCTGGCCACCCACATCCTCACTTCCACATTCCTGGATACTCTTTCTGGGCCAAAATTGTGAGCTTCAACCAACTGAGATTGTAGTCTAAAGCACAAGGAAGATTTAAAAGTTTCCCAGGATGTGTCAGCAATTTTGGGATCTCTAAGAATTTAACCCAGGAAACTTACTCCATTTCATTCTTAAAGTACAATCAGGTGGTTCTCCATGTTCTCAAATTGTTTTCCATGTCTTCATCAAGCTATGTTCCAGAGATAAGAAGAGTATTATTTCTGTTTTGGAAGTGTTGTTTATCATTGTGCCTATGCATTTTACTACTGACAATGCTGGGGAAAATAGAATTTCATCTTTTATGAATATTTCTAGATTTGTAGAGAGGAAAGATTGTTTTGAAATGTTCTATGGCCTCTTAAATGTCACAATCAGGTAAATTCTGTCTTCTATGGTATCTAAAACTGAGGCAGAGACTTACTCCAATAACTGGTGATGGTGTCTGTGAACCACATCTACCAGAAAAGTATCTACTGAGGTGGGGAAAATATTAACTGATTGTAATGTCTAACTGACATCATGAAAAAGCAGAATTACTGTCTTTCAACATCTGCAGAGTTGTTGGCATTAAAAAACTATAATGGTGACTGTATATAACTTTATAATATATCATCAGGCTCCTGGATTATTCTACCTCAGATCTTCTATTGTTTTGTATTTTAGGACAGCGTCTACAGGATGTTCAGGGTCTGACTGTGTAGATCGGACTTGTAGTGATCCTCCTTTTTATAGCCTCACACCTGCTGGAATTATATGCATGCACCACCACACCCAGTCTGAATTGCTGTCTCAGCTTGCCCAGCAAGATAAAATGGAATGACCCTTCTGTATTTGTATATACAGAACAGTTAGGATAAATATGCAGCTACTTCCATGTAATTCTATGAGAGAAAAGATTTGCACGAATAGTGTTTTGACAGGATATCCTGTCTGCTTCTTGTACTATGGATAACCACTAGGAAGATAACAAGTAAAAAGTATTAATTATTGAAAGTGTATTATAATTCAGCTTTAAACAAAGATAGGTATACAACTACATTCTCTTAATTCAATAGAGGCATCTGCTGTAATAGTGTTTGTAAATATAATACCATGTCTGCACCTTGTACAACAAATAACCACTAAGAAAACAATATGCCATGTATTAATTATTGAATCTGTTATACTAATTTGATTTGAAACTGTCTTATTGCTATTTGTTCTTCAATCAAATTATGGAAAAAATAATTTGTGGAAGCATTTTTGTGTTGGTGTTGCCTTTAATTCACTTGAGTTAATCTTGGTAATTTGTGAGAGATAGGCATATAGTTCATTCATGTATGCATATATTTCCCAGGACAATTTATTGAAGAGACTGCCCTTCTTTATCCATTGTATATTCTTTATGACTTTGTCAAAATGTGTTGTTTGTAAATGTATGGGTGATTCTGGAAAATCTGTTCTAGTCCATTGGTCTATGTGTCTGTACTTATATATCATGCCATTTTGATTGCTGTAGGTTTTTAGTATATTTTCAAGTCAAGCAGTGTACTAACTCTTATTCTTCTTGCTCAAGATAATTTTGGCTTTTGTGGTACCATATGAATTTCCAGCTCATTTTTTCTAATACGATTATTTTGATAAAGATTACATTGACTGTTTAAATGAATTTTTTAGTAAGTCTTTTTAACAGTATTAAATCATCTAATGTATAAACATTGGGTATCTTTTCTATTTGTCTTTTACTCATTGGTTAAATTCATTCCTATATTTTCTTACTTTTGTAGCTATTATAAATGGAATTTTCCCTTTACTTTTTTCAGATAGAACTGGATTAACAGATAGAGAAGCAAAGCTGGGCGTGGTGGTGCAGGCCTATAATCCCAGCACTCAGGAGGCTGAGGCAGGAGGATTGTTGTGAAGTACAGACCATTAAGGCCAGCCTGAACTGCATAGTGAGACCCTGTCTCAAAAAAGAAAAAAAAAACCCAGATATCTTCAGGGTGTTCTAGGTATAAGGCCATTCTGTCTGAAAATAAGTACAGTTTACCTTTACACAATGTATACAGTCATTTAAAATATAGGGAGGAGAATGTGGTTCTAGGAAAGAAAACTGAATTTCAATGTGGAAAAACTGAGCTCCATCAATATTTTATTGAGTATCTTTGAGAAAATTATCTGAAATTTGAACCTTAAGTTTTTGTAAAACTAACTTTTTTATGAAACTTAACTTCCTATAAAACTGAGGAACTAAAGCTGTCTTGGCTACTGTGATATGTTTCTACTTGATCTCTCTATCCCTAGACTTAGTCTCATCCCACATTTGTCATCCTTGTTGTCAAGAATAGCATACATATCTGGCCACTTAATCCCTTCGAATGCAGATTACAATGTCCTTACTCATAGTTCTTTTCCCTCCAGGTCTAGTTCCCTTTTTGTTTGCTATTTTGGTACCAGGAATTGAACTAAGGACATTGTACTTGCTAGGCAGGTGCTGTGCCACTGAGCTACATCCCTAGCTCATCCAGGTTTATTTCCTACCATTCATTAGCATACAATTTGTGCTTCACCTATACCAAATAATTTGAAATGTCCTGAGTATATATGCTACTTTACCTTTTTAAAAAATCTTCATATATACTCTTTGCCTTGCATGGAAGACACTTCAACAAAGTGCCGTACCACAATATTGCTCATAAGTTTCCATCACCTTTCAAACTCCAGCTGAGATTGGTGCTCTCTAATAATGACTTTTCAGTCTACCAATGAGCACTCTGTGCTATCACTGTGCTTTGTTTGTATTTCTATTATTATATTACAAAATTTTTACAGTTTGTGTTTTTTTGTCTTTTCTTTGATTTCCTTCCTTTTTATTTAGTACAGGGTTAACAGGGTCTCACTACATAGATCAGACTCATAGTGATCCTCCTGCTTTCAGCCTCCCAAGCACTGGGATTATAGGTGTACACCACCACATTCAGTCTCAGTTGACATCTCAGCGCGCTCCCAGGGTGGTGCCAGCATGGCAGGCTGGGGGATAGAACCCCTGACCCCTGCATCTGCCTAAGCAGGCACTTTAGTCCACTGAGCTATCTGGCCAGCACTCTTTGATATTCTTTCTTTATTATTTATTTATTTATTAATGTTATTTATTTATTTTATTGAACAACAAATGTCAGTCAGACAGTTTCAAGACACCTTAACAATACAGATTCGATAATCTTAGATATTCTTTAAACAAGGGCTATGGATGTTATTGCCTGAATTCTTTCCACCTATATACATAGAACACTTCCTTTTCCTAGACCTTGTGTTAGGCCTAGAAGACAACAGTGAAAACAAGACAAAAAAATTCTGTATGTGTAGAGCTTTTGTGCCCTGCTCATGTTTGTATCCCTAAAACTCAAAGACTAGCATTTAGTGTATAGGCAAGAAATATGTTGTGAGTTGCTATTAAAAATCAGAAGTATGGGAGCATTAGAAACTCCCATATTTTTCTCACCTTGCACACCATATGTATTATATAGTATTCTACTTGTACACATGCTAGTCTTCTAATATCAAGTCAGTGTTCCTCATTTGTCTTTCTATAACTTTGCCTCCGTTAATGTTGTCTAGCAAAATCTATTTTCTATCAGTTTATAAGTGCTATGTCTTTGATGCTTTGTTTAGAACTACCTAACACATTTATTAACAGCTACTCATTGAATACCCAGTATTATTTAAAAGAAGACAAATATAGTATTTCTTTCTTTAAACTGAAGTTTAAATTCTAATGAACACAAGCAATAAATAAGTGAATGAATAACCTTTATAAAGCACAATTATTGCTATGGAGTTAATCATCAGGTATCCGTGGCGGAATGATGGAATGGGTGAGAGAACAACTTCAGCAGAATGGTTAAGGAAGAACTCTATGAAGAAAAGGGACATGTAGAACAGAAACCTCAAGAGTGAGAAATTCCAACCATGTAAAAAGAAGGGACAACATGGAAGTGACTAGGGTGTCCAAGTCCTTAGTTAACTTGTCATGGAGACAAAAGCAGTGTAGCTAGAATTTAGAGTGAGAAGAAGGTTATTAAATGAGAGAATTGTTAGGGGTTAAGATAATGAGGGGATTTGGGTGCCCTATTCAGATACTTGGAATATATTTTGAGGGAAATGTGGAGTCATTCAGAGATTTTTAAGGAGGAAAGGGACAGTCAGATTCATGATTTGAAAATCTCACTCTAGATTCTATGTAGGAAATGGAGTGTGTTACAAGTAAGGATGTATAAACAGCAGTTTAGGTCTACTGCAATGGTTCAGAAGAGTAGTAGTGACTTGAACCACTGACTGCATGGGAAAGTCAGCGAAGTGTAATATTTGGGAGATATTGTGGAAATCACACTAAATAGTTTTATAATTTTATTTCTGGTGAAGCTTGGAAGAGGAAAGACAAAGATAATACCTAGGCTCTGGATTAGAAAAAGCCATGTACTGAAATTGTGGTGTTGGGGTTGTAGTAGAGAAATTGGATGAATGGGAAATTATTTTCATGGTAATAATTCTGGGTGTAGTGCTTTTCCTAGTGGTAGTGGTGTTGTTGGATTTAGCATAGTTGGAGTAAGATAAAAAGGAAAATCTAATGATTGCCAGTGACTTTCTAGGGTAATGGGAGAAAGTGAACATATCAAATACTTTATAATTTTGCAGGTAATATTGATACTTGACCTAAGAAAAGGTCACTTGCCCATCTACTCCCCTTCTCCAATGCAATCTGTATTGAACTATCTCTAAATGTACCATTAAGAATTAAAAGATCTATAATTCAGGAAGCTATGAGAATATTCAAGACAAAAATAGAGAAGGTAATTTTGAAACTATAACTTCATTTGTCATCAACTGTATTTCTTTCTTAAATTTAGATAATATTTGTAGGTCAAATTGTATTGTAGTAATCCACAGACCTCCTACATAAAAACTCCTGTTAAAAGTGAAGATCTTTGAATAGACAACTAATCAGAATATCTGAGCCCAGGAATATTTGTGTTTTTTTGCCTGCAAGCTAACATTTGACACAAGATGGTCATGACCGATTTTGGTGCCACAATTCATTTTGGAAGTCCGGTGAAGCAAAATGATTGGATTGCCACCTAGTAAACTATCTATACATGCATAAAATGAAATGGAGATAGCTCAGCAGAATAAGCACCAAGTGCCATGGTTGAAGTATTTTAAAAAATGCATTTTATGCAGTAACTTAGATGCTTTTTATTAACACATAAAATAATGAGATCTAGTAGTGGATCTGTGGTGGATTGACAACTGAATCAGCATGGTTCCGGCAACTTTGAACACCAAGCTGAACTGAATCAGCGTGGTTCTAGGTGTGGAAAACCACTAGAGGCTTATAGCCAACAACATAAAAAGGAGAAATGGAGAAGAAGAGGAGGTTTGAGACTGTTCTTTCCAGGACAACAGGAGCTTTTCATGCTGGTTTTCCTAATATGAACTTGGCTGTTATCACTGGAGACGCATAGGACCTTGTTGTTGCTGAGAATGGCTACAGTTCACTTTGGGGAAGATCTGATCCTTACTGTGAGCATCACTTACTGGCTCTGGAGGAGAAGATGGTGTGCTGGTCAATTTCTTGAAGAAATTTGTCACAGTAGATTTTCTAATGTAAACTCTGCTGTTTTCATTGTAAGAGGAGCTTGTGACTTTGTTCTTGCTGAAGATGGCTGTGGCACATTACAGGAGAGCTATGGTTTTTGCTTTGAGTGTTGATTCCTGGCTCCAATGCAGATACCTCAGACTGCTGGCACAGATCCTGCATCCCACTGGAACAGTTTCTAGCTTCTACCAATGACCTTGAGGCCTTCTCAGCACCAATCTTTGAAACAGAAGTGCATATGTCATTGTCCTGGGCTCTTTGTCTACATTTGGATCGGGGGAGGCATTGTTATGGGCTGTAGGACCTCAGCTGGCCTCATGTAAGATATTGCTAATCCCTTAGTTGGATTCTTTGGTGTGTGGACAGGTTTTTTTTGGCTGAACCGGGAATTGAACTTAGACCTTTGCCAGGGAAGTGTTTATTCTATTGAGCCATCTCCCCGGCCCCTGGTGTGTGGACAAATTTTAAGCACTCCTGTATATGATTCTTTGGGTGACTATCATAAAATCATCCTATAAATTCTGTGCCCTGTATTATTTTCCTTGCAAACTGACTGGAACAGGGTCTAAAGCTATCATTATTTAGATCATAAATAACATTTTAAGAAATTTATCACAATTGTAAGGTGATTTGAAATTATCTTTAATTTCTTTCTTCCTTTTGGCAGAACTATGGATTGAACACAGACCCTTGTGCTTGCCAGGAAAGCACTTATTCTACTGAGCTCTCTTTCTGGCCCCTTTTAATTTCTACTAATATCAAAATTACAGGTTCAGATTATCTATTATGGTTTGTTGCCTCTGTTCAAAATGGAAAGAACTTATAAATTTCAGTCCAAAATAAATGTAAATATGTTTTTCCTACTGAGTTTCAAAGATACCAGGCTTAGCATCCTTGGTTTTGAGATTGTGATCAAATAGTACAGAGATTAGTGAGGGAGCAATGAAGAATTCGGATCCAGATGTTAGTCAAAGGAACCAAATTCAGGTATGAACTTATATAATTTAAAAAATGTCAGAAAGTAAATAGTTGTCCCACTGGTACCTGGATATTATTGACTAATTTGGCTGCTCTGCTTCTGAGTATACCTGGGTATGGTTATTTTTGTGCCCTTCTCCTTACACCTAAGTTCCTCCAAATGGTAACTGTGGTAAAGAGTTTTAAATCTTTTTACCCTTTTATGGCTCTGAAAGTGGTACACTTTCCATGATGGAGAAAGAATCCGAAACGAATAACCGACATATGTTATTACCAATTAAGCTTACTGATCAACTTGACTGGCTTAGGAGCAGCAAAGTAGGTGATTAGTAAAGCACAATTCTGGGTGTGTCTTGATAGGTTACAAAGGTATAGCTCTGGGTATCATGTATAGTTTCTGGACCTCTCTGTTTTGATGTTGTTCCCATGCTCTGCTTTCTGGCTGCAAGAAACTTAGCATCTTTGCTCCACCATGCCATTCTTCCATGCTGTTTTTGTCTTGGAGCCAGGGGATCATGAAATGAATTCTGTCAAATTGTGAGCCAAATGGAACCTCTCTGTCTGTAATTTGTGGCTGTTGCATATTGTGTCCCAACAATTGAGGACAGGTTGATATCAGAAAACAGAAGTTCAAAGTAACTGAGGTCTGTGATTAATGGGAGAGGTAAGAAATTAAACTGAAATGACAATTTTTTTAAATTTAAACTATTTTATGTTTTAAATTTTATTGAGAAATAGCAATGAGACAGTTTCAAACTAGGTTAGTAGGATAGTTACAATAATTAATACATTGCAATTTGTTGTATTTGTAGTATATATAGTACAAGATGCAGACCTGATCTCTTGTCTAAACACTATTACTACATATCTTCTCATTGAACTAAGAGAAAGTAGCGTATATCTATCCTATTTTGTATCTGTATATACCTATACTACAAATGGTCCGGTTTAAAGTAAACAAAAAGGAGGATATAAAAGTAAAATGAAGTACAGGTTAATTAAGTCTACAGAGAGTCTTTGACCACATGTCTAAGTCCAGGTTTCATGAAGGAGTGATCAGTAAGCTGAAAGAGAATTTTATGCTGAAGAGAGAGATGCTAAAGTAAACTTCTTATGGAAATAAGTCATCTGTAAAAAAAAAAAAAGATGGATTGGAGTAATGAGGATCACTTGTGAGGAGTTGGGAAGAAAACAATCTAAAAAGCATGGTTCTCTGAATTAAAGGAATGATTTCCAAACAGAAAACAGGGAATTGACACAAGAGATGTTAGTCACTAATGAACAGGAAGATTCCATGAAGGGGACATTGGTAATCAGTTTGAAGATTGTAGCTTGGGAATTCAGGTGACTGGAAACACCTATAACTGATGTAATTGTCGTGTGCTACCTCGCCACCAAGGATGATGCAACAACCAGCTCTTCCATTGGCAGTTTATTCAGGACCCTTGAACAAGCTTGTTTCTTCTTCCCCGCTCCGCCGCTCCGCCGCTCCGCCGCTCCTCCCTGGGCAAGCCCACCCCAAGCTATATACCACAAGGCGTCCAACCCTGGAGTGACACGTGGGCGCAGCCGATAGGTCCAGATATGCGGAAGGGAGCCACAGTCTTTGCCTTAGCCATATAAGGAGTTGTTTACTACAGAGAGCACTCACGGGGGTGGGGGGTGGAAGGCGGAAGGCGGAATCCAGCGCCGTCTTTCAGGTGCGGCTATTCGCAGCTCTCTACAGTAATAATCATGAGAGGTACACCAGGTTTTGGGAGGATGTCCCAGTTCAGTTTTGAATGACTTGCTGGGCTGGGGAGATGGCTCAGTAGGATAAGCACTTGCCTGGCAAGCACAAG
>PVKA01053211.1:0-11332 GCA_004027165.1 Ctenomys sociabilis
TGAATACCTAGAGATAATTTTAAAGAAAATGTGTTATCTGATAAAACTACAATTGTCTGAGTTTAAATAGCTAGCTTAAAATTTTCAGTATATTGGTTATATGTATATATTCATTGATAATATGTTTAGTTATATTACTTTATTATGTTATTTATTATTATATTACCTTATTTATTATATGGATACTATTTACATTTTGGTAATATAAAATGAGGTGAGACCTGGCTTATACTGAGAAAATTTTGAAAGGAAGTATGAATTACCTAACTATTGCAAATATCTATTATGTATTACTTATATTATATGAAAATGTGCCTAATTTATGGCACCATCAATGACCAAAGAAGACATGAAGATACTTTTAGAAATGTAGATTTCAAAGTACTGTCAGTAAAATATTTTCAGACAAATAAGCAGACAATTAAAAAAATTATTTTGCTAACGTTTACGCGTATATTATTCATATGTAATTCACAGTAATGTGCTATGAGTAGATAAAAATCAAAACTCAGTGCATGTATATTTTAAGTTACTTTTGTGTTTAGGATAAGGTGTACAAGGTGTCTGATCACTGCGAAGATCAGACTCAGTGATCCGTCTGCTTATAGCCTCCCAAGAGCTGGGATTACCATACCCAGTCCCAATTACTGTCTCAGCACGCCCTGAGGCAGGGCCTGCACAGCAGACCTGGGGATCGAGCTCCTGGCCCCTGCATCTAAGCAGAAGCTGTAATCTGCTGAGCTATTTGGCTGGCCCATATTTTAAGTTTTAAGGAATACAGAATGGTAAAAAAATTAGAAATGACACAAAATTTTCTTAAAGCAATAGGACTTCAACAATGGTTGTTGTATTCTATAATGTTATCTTCAAATTAGTTGTTGAGGTTACCAGATGTAAAACTGCAAAACTGGTTTTAAAAAGTTATAAGAAGTTAAAAAGAAAAAATACCCTATGTATAGGTAAATATATATTTATATTTGCCCTCCTTTCTTTTGTCCTTTTCCACATCCGGGTTTTTTGATTCCTGTTGAACAGATTCTTTCACTTCCACAGTAACTATTGTACCTTTAAGATTCTATTTCTCTCACTAGCATTTTAAATCTAAATCCTGTGCCCAGTATGGTATTTACTCTTACATAATAAAAGCCAAGGGAACATTTTTCTCAGTTGTGAAAAAATCTTTATATTAGCTCTATCTCCCTTCCCAATTTTAGTTGAACTGATAACACAGGCTGTATTGAATGAATTTTGGTTATATGTAGCTTCCTTTAATAAAATTAGTAGGCATTTTATTTTTCAATATGTATTAGAAAAATAATTTGTAAAACCAGAACAAATTTCCTGATTCAAAACTTTGTGGTCATTCAACAAATTAAGTGTACTATATGAAAATGCTGAAGTATACTACTATAAAAAGCTCATCCTGTCAAAAGCAATCCAGGAGTCAGTAGGGAAAAATGTGAATTACACTTCCATTTATGTAAAATGCTATTATAATTTCTATGGAAAGTATAATTTTGCTAAGGTGATGATAGATCATTTAATAAGAGTTATGGTAGCAAAATAACTCACTGATTTTATAATACGTTTCTACGATTCGGCTGAAGTTGCAGTGCAGGGTAATTCGACAGTACCTTTCATAGCTATAACAAGAAACTATAGATTTAGAATGATTAACTATACTTCCCTTTCCACTGGTCAAGTGAGGCAGACCTTCAGTCTGCTCTTCTTAATTACTTTGCAAGTGCACAGTTCTCCTACTGTAGTCCACACGGAGTGACCCCCGTGTTACTGCAAGCCTAGCCAATAGCCAGCATCACAGTGAGGCACCCTCCCATTCTATGCAGGGACTGGGGCTGGTGGAAGAATACACATTTTTTTTTTACAAAAGATCACATGTTTTATTATTTTATAAATGTTCAAAATAGGCAACTTCATAGAGACAGGAAGCAGATTAGTGATTAATACAGAATCCACATTGAACAATATACTTAATAAGAGGGCTGGCCAGAGAGCTCAGTGGACTAAAGTGCTTGCTTAGGCAGGTAAAGGGACAGGGTTTGATCCCCAGCATGCTTTGCTCTCCCTGTCCCCAGGGCATATTGAGACTGACTCAGACTGAGCGTGGTGGTGCACTCCTATAATCCCAGTGCTTCTGAGGCTAAAAACAGGAGGATGCTACAAGTCCAAACTGTGTAGTGAGATCCTGTACACCCTGTACTAAATATATTTTAAAAAAAAAGAAAAACAAAACAATATGCTTAATAGCAACAGTACTCTCAGGAAATTTTCACTTACGTTTGATAGAGTTAAAAAAAAGTTGATCATTTTTAATTTCATATTTAACTTTTGTTTGAAATTCCTGGAAAACATGTTCTTAAATATGAGTTTAGAATTTTTATGTTATAAATAAATAAATAAATAAGTAAATAAATCATAAATATAATTAAAGCTTTTGAAATGGATGCAGATGAATGTCATGCTTAAGTAAATCTTGGTTATCTTTTTCAGTAAAATTGAAATGAGGGCCAGGGAGATGGCTCAGTGGAGTAAGTGCTTCCCTGGCAAGCTAAAGGGCCTGAGTTCAATCCCTGGTTCCATAAAAAAAAAAAAAAAAATGAAATGAATACTAGTAAACTATTAGATGGAGAGAATACAAAGATAATTTGCTGATATTCTAGGAGACATATAGAAATGTAAATGTAAATGTAAATACAAATGTAAACATTACAGGGCCAGCACTATAGCTCAGTGGATTAAGCTCTTGCTTAGGTAAAAGCAGGGGCCACGGTTTGATCCCTGGCTCTGCATGCAACGCCGGCCCTGCCCCTAGGCACACTGAGCCAGAGATGGAGTCTGGGCATGGTGGCGCACGCCTGTAATCTCAGCACTTAGTGAGGCAGAAATCAGGAGGATCACTACAGGTCCAAGCTGCATAGTGAGACCCCATACACACACAAAAAAGAAAAAATGTAAATATTACATAAATCACAAAGATAGCCATCTTTGTGATTTATGTAATAGCCATCTTTGTGATTTATGTAATATTTACATTTTTTCTTTTTTGTGTGTGTATATACATATATATATATATATATATATATATATATATATATATATATATATGGGTATTTAAGATCTTAATATATCTTGAGGCATCTTTAAGATACTTATGATCCAAAGTATGATTGTTCAGTTGGCTTTTGAAAAATGAGCAGAACAAGAGACAAAATAATGAGAAGCTAGCCTTTTTTTTTTTTTTCAAACTGGGGATTGAACATGATCAGGCCTTTGCACTTGCCAGGCAGGCACTTACTCTACTGAGCCATCTCCCATAATAAAGAAAAGCTATGTATGTCTAAACACTGGAATATATTGTGTATAAAAGAACAGAGGTTTGATTGCATATAAAGCTTCATTATTTGGGCAATGGATTGGAGATCCTGACATGAAATTACGTGTGCCTTGGCTCCATTACTGTTGTGTTGCAGAAGTAGCATTCTTAGACAATATAAACTAACATTTTCTTTGTAGCCCAGGGATCCTGCAATGGTTGACATAACTTCCTTTTTCCGGACCTCAGAGAACTAGCAGTTATGTGATAGTTCACTCTATTTCTATCTGTATCTTGAGGCCTTTTTTCAAGCATTCTCAGATTGTTGGCAAAATTCAGTTCCTTAACTTGGCAGCACTGAAAGCCCCTGTTCACCAGCTGACTGTCTGCTACAGCTTTCTTTTTCTTCCAAAGGCATTCTGTAGTTCTTTGCCAATTAACCTCATCAATTCACCTTCTCAATCTGCAAATAGTGTTGCGGCAAGTACACAAAACATTTTTTTTTTTTTTTTTTTTTTTTTTTTTTTTTTTTTGTCTTTTTGAGACAGGGTCTCCCTATGCAGTTCAGGCTGGCCTTAAGCTCACTTTGTAGCTCAGGCTGGTCTCGAACTCATAACAATCCTCCTGCCTCAGCCTCCTGAGTGCTAGGATTACAGGCATGCGCCACCACGCCCGGCTACACAAAACATTTTAAAGCACACCTGATAATGGTAGGTCCGCGTGGATAATCTCACTATTCATATATTCCAAAGTCAATTGAAAGTATATAACCCATAGGAGTGATATTAAATCACATTTACAAGTTCTGCACATTTCACAGGAGAGCATTATGCTAGGCGCATACAAAAAGGGGCAGGGGATTTTAGCACTGCCCTTAAATTCTTTTTGAAATTGTAAAGGAGAAGTTTGATCTGATGTTAAAGAGTACTGAAGATCAAAAAGACAGTGTACTGTTTTACTAATGAATGAAATACCAAAGAACCGTGAAATATATTTTGAAGACATATATTATTCATATATGTACCTTGTACAAATTAATAGAAAAGTAAATCTAACAAACACCAATGAAATAAGAACCAAGCCCACAAATACTGATAGTACTTATGTAATATTGCTATAATCGACTAACTAAATTTATATATAGAGAGAATTTATGTATTTAATATTATTTTTATTTAGTCACAGTCAAAACATTTTTTGTACTTTTATTATTATTTTTAAAGAATACAAAATAGTGATAGAAGGAAACAGCATTATACAGGATATGAGATTTCACTAATCAAAGTAATAGGAATCCAACAATGGTTGCTGCATTGCATGATGCTATGTGCAAGTTAGTTTTGCAGATTACCAGATATTAATGTATAAGTTTTGATTTAAAAAAACCAAAAAAATTAAAAAGTTGTAAGAAATTCAAGAGAGGAAAACAATCAGAGTACAAACAAAAATTGTAAGCATTAACTTCTCCTTTCTTTTTATATTCATATAATTAGAATTCTCAAAGTAGAAAGGAGTAGGCAATCAATACTTAAAGATTTAAAATTTCTGAATTTAGTTCAACTTATAATACATTTCCCAGAAAAATGAACCTTTTTGCACAAGAAATTTAAATAAAATCATACCAAGTTACACAAACATGAAATTGTCCAAAACTTACTATAAAATAAAAAAACGGTTAAAGCATATACATAAAAATATTAGTTATGGAAGAACAAAATCAAAACTTATTAAGCAACAAGTATCATACCTCAGTAACATTTGATGAAAAAAGGAAATCACCATATTCATGATTCATTTCATTCTGTAGATAATCTACATTCGGGGAGAAAAAAAGCCTTGCAAAAACACATGAGAAATGAACTCCTTCAAAAATATGTCAGGAATTCCAAAAATAGCAGCAAAATATCTAATTAAAACATGTGCATAGATTACAAAAGAAGATTGCAAACAAGCATAACAAATAAAGCATGTGAAGAAATGCCCAAAATAAGCGTAAAGTGCAAAACTAAAGCACTCTAACTACACAATGTGTCAATCACACACCTATGCATTTACCAAAATAAAAATCAAGCACATACATAGGAATATATATGGCTGATTTATTCATAATTTTCAAAAGCTAAACGATATCAAGATATCTTTCAGTGCATGAATAAAGTGTAGCATCTATATAAAAGGAGGAAACCACAGGTCAGTTCATCCCCAAGTCTTTTTTAATTTTTTATTTATTCATTTATTTTGTACAGGGTCTTGTTGGGCAGTGCAGACTTGTAGTGATCCTCCTGTCTCAGCCTCCTCAGCGCTGAACTACAGGCATGTGCCACCATGCCAGGTTTCAGGGTCAGCTGAGCATGCCTCAGAATCAGGAATTGAACCCTGATCCTTGCTCTTTCCAGGTAGGCACTTAGACCACCAAACTATCTCTCCAGACCTACACATAAATTTTAATCTTCAGCATAAAACCTTTTATAACATGTATGAAGGAGAGAAGTGAATATGTTGAAAAATATGGTATTTTACTGAAATTTGTCTCAATATTTTAGATTTGAACTTATTATAAATCAATCCAAATACTTGCATCTTGAAAATTAAGTAAATTAATTTTATATTTGTATAGAAATATTAAGATTTAAAGTAGAAATTTTGATGTAAAAACAGGACACATGGAGGCAGTGCATGGTGTGGAATCCTATAATTCTGAAGTCTGAGAGGATAAACAAAGAGTAGTGTAGGTTTGAGCTTAGCAATGGCAATTTCATAAGTGGCAGAGACTATATATATATATATATATATATATATATATATATAGCATAGTGTATGCTATTATAATCATACAAATGTACATGTAGACTAACACACACACACACACACACACATATATATATATATGAACAATTGGTCACAGACTCTTATCTGCTTTCAGTACAGTAAATAACTGTAGTCACGGGGTCATAATAATTGTTTATTTTTGTGCGTTTTTTTCTGTTGGAAGAAAATATCTGAGACAGCAAATTATAAAAATTGAGACTTATTTCCCTTTCTTACAGTTTGTGAAATGTTCTAAGCAAAGGCCAGGACAGATCTGATGTCTGGTGACGATTTCTCTCAGATTCCAATACTTTCCCCAAGGCCATGTTCCTTACTCTCCAACCACCACCTTTTTTATTGGGTGGTATCAGGAATCAAACTCAGGACCTTGTACTTGCCAGGCAAGCACTGTTCCACTGGCTATCTCCCCACATCCGTTACTCTTAACTCTGTGTTTCTAAACCTGTACATGAATTTTGGAGTGTCAGACACACTCAAAGCGCAGCACCAGTGACATATTAGTAATTATAAAGTATTCAGTGAAGTTAGGGGGGAAAAGCCCATTAAAAATCCACATATGCAGAATGAATTGAATTGTTACATAGTTTAATATTTCACAAGAGGTTCTGATGGGAGACTATTTTTCCACCAAATTGTATATAAAGAACACATCAGACCAAATAGCTCAGTGGATTAAAAGCACCTGCCTAGGCAGAACCAACTGTCAGGGTTTAAGCCCCAGCATGCTATACTGGCCCCACCCTAGGGCTCACTGAGACTGTGATTGAAAGTGGACATGGTGGTTCACTCCTGCAATCCTAGCACTTGGGGAGCTGAAAGCAGAAGGATCACTATGAATCTGATCTATGTAGTTAGGCTCTGTAGACCCTGTACTAAATATACAAAAAATAAATAAAGAACACATCAAAATATACCAAAATAAATTTTGATTAATATCTCATTCCATGACCAAAAAATAATTTGTTCCATAGCATATATTAAAAGAAAATTTCTGAAACTTAACATATGAATTTGGGACCAAAAATTTTAGTCTTCAAACAAGTCAAGATTCCTTACATGATTCATGAAAATTCTAAATAAAAGTGATTAATTAGACTTGCTTGAATTTAAATTTTATCTTTAGCAAAACAATAGGCTATGAATGATAAACTATGTTCCTTAAAATAATATTTTGTTATTATTTTTAAAGAATAAAAGATAGTAAAAAAAGGAAAGTATTAGGAATGATACAAAATTTCACTAAACAGTAATAGGAAATGAGAAGGAAAAATGGGCACAAGGAAAATGACAAAAGAAAGAAAGAAAGGAAGCAGATATATTTATGTATATATTCAGGATAATGTGGATAGCTGTACTGCTGCTTTCCGCTGGCCTTTTGACATGAGCTGTTAATGCTTGTTTTTCTTCTTTTTAATTTTTTATAACGTTTTTAAACAGATTTTGCAGACTTATATCTGATAACCTAAACAACTAATTTGAAGATAACCTCATGAAACAATCTTTGTAATACATTGTTTGAGAAAAATAACTGAGGTATAATTGTATTAAAAATTTCTAAAACTTAATAAAACAAATCCTCATTCAGTTAAGTGTGATAGAAATCGACATTTGCAAACACTGACATGGGCAAACCCAGTCAGGCGCAGGATAACTTATTTCAGTCCCCACTTCCACCTGCCTTACTAGACCTGCCCTTAAGGCAGCCTGAACAAAAAAAAAAAAAAAAAAAAAAAAAAAATCCTTCACAAACATTGACACAGAAATAGCTGGTGAGCTCAAGTGCAGTGATGCTGAAGAGTATTAGTTATTCAGAAAATACAAATGAAATGAGCACCTCTCATAACACTAAAAGAGTTAAAATTCAAAGTGATTATGGCAAATGTAAGTGAACATGTGGAATGGATAGAAATCTCTTCATACATATCATAACAACAATCTAAGAAAACTTAGTTTTTTATACAACAAATTAAGCTGTCTTATAATCTGCAATTTTCAATATAAACAAGATCAGTATAAATACAAATTTTGTATATTGGTAAAAGTTTACACTTTCACCAATATATCTCCCACTAGAATTCACCCATGTGGCCCTCAATTGAATAAGTGAAAATATGTGACACATCATATAATGAAATAATATTCCATGGCGAAAAATCAACAAACTATTTCTAGACACAATTAAACTGAGGCATCTGAAAAACATTACCTTGAAACTAAGATGGCAAAGACAGGTCACAGGAAGTTTAATTTGATTTATAAAAAAGCTAGAAGATTTTAGTTCAAGCTTTGGGAAATTTTTTGTTGTATATTTACAATAGCTACAGATAATAATCTCTGCTAATTCTATCCACAAAGATCAAATTTCTTTTTGCTGGACTTGATGACCACAGTAGTAGTAGTATTATAAATTTATTTTTTCTTAGAACTGTGTAATGATAACCCCTACAAATTACTGGTGCATGTGCTTCTTTTATGTTCATCAGAATGGGAAGAGAAACCTGTGAATCTCCTAGAGACAAGTAAATGTCTACCTCAGATATCCAGAGATAAATATGCCCCTAAATTAAATGTTTTAAGTTAAATTATCTTTTTTTTTGAAAAAAAAAATTTGGTGTCTCCAACCACAGTAATTTGTGTTCTACAAATATTGTCTTTATAATGGTAGTCACATAAGTATGATTTGATTTGATTTTTTTTTCTATTCACTCTCCAAAAGTCACTATGGTGGGGGGAATGAAAGAGATTCCCTTGATTAGATTAATTCATTCAGCCTATGGTGAAATTGAATATAAGAATTATTCTGAAGAAACATTTTTGAAGTAAAATATCTATGTGGCTACTACCTCAGAGATTAAGGAGATCCAACAAAGCCAGTTTATTTTTAGATATATAAAGCTGAAGCGCACAAAGTAGATAAAGAAAGGAGAAAAACTAGTGAATACTATACTGAAGGATTGATTTCTTATGAAGTGTTCCATTTTCTTACAACATGAGCCTTAAATCATTTCAAAATATGAAAGACATTTTGCTAAAATTTAAAATTATACTTGAGTAGAAATTACAGAAAATTGTAAAGCTCTTGATTTTAGTGAGGCATGAAATGTTATCATTAAGTAAATATAACAAGTTTGTCTAGAAAATTTTGGCTGTTTTACAATAAATCAGGTTAATTCTATAGTACATCACAGGAAGTGGAAAAGTTGAATTTTCTGTTGTTCTAGAGGATTCTAGACTCATACTTAGACTCTTATTCCCCATCGTGTTCCTATATTTTTGACATAAGACCCAGGAATGTTAGTTTTGATGTGACTAACTCTTAAAAAGCCATCTGCAATCCCACTGGGTGGTTTGCTGGCAGTTGGTATTAAAAAGTCTTTCAGATCCTTAGTGATTCCAATCGGCTGAAATGTAGAGGTGTGCCCTCCCGAGCTGTCTCAGCTGCTTTATAAAATCGAGGCAAATTTACAAGTATGGAAAGTACCAGCAAACTAGAAACCTCCCAGTTGCAAAGCAATCTTCAAATATCATTGACATCATAAAACCCTGGTCTGACCAGATAGACATCCTAATCATAAGTATTCTTTCAAGATACAATTAATGTCCAATAATTTTAATTCTGAACAAATTTTGATACATTTGATGACATCACACATTTTAAAAAATGATAAGAACTTCATTTTCAGGAAAGGTCCCAGGGCTTTCTAATCAGGTTCTGGCATGCATGATCTTAAATTGTGCTTCAAACTTAATGATATGACAAATAAATAATCATCCTTGCTTCAAAGTAAAACCTCGATGCTTAAGGAGTGTCTTAGTTAACTTTTCACCTGTTGTTGGGACAAAATACCCGGCACCCATAATTGAGAAAGGAAAAGTTTATTTATTTATTTGTATTTTAGGGGAAGGTCTACAGGGTGTTCAGCGTTTCACTACTAGAACCAGCTTGTAGTGATCCACCTGTTTACAGCCTCCCAAGAGCTAGGATTACAGGTGGACACCACCACGCCCAGTCTCAATTGCCTTCTCAGTGTGTCCCAGGAGCGGGGCTGGCACTGCTGGCCTGGGGATTGAACCAGGCACTTTAATCCACTGAGTTATTTGGCCAGCCCCAAGGAAGGAAAGGCTTCTTTGGCTCAGTTTGTGGAGGTTTCAGTCCATGCTCCACTGGCTCTAAGGCAAACAGCAGCAGTTTATGAAGGTAGAAAACAATGAAGAGCAGAGGAAGAGTGACAGCTGCAGCATCCATCAAGACTCCTCTCTCCCTTCTATGCTGATTGTAAATACTGGTGCTCTGCTGCAAAGACCAAAGCTCCTCTAAAGTGGCGCGACGAAGACCAGGACTTCTCCAAGGAAGTGGGTTAGTGGGGACCAGTGGGGGGACACAAGGATTCCTGAATTCCTTCATATATCCTTTTTGTTCTGAGTCACTTCGGAGTGTGTCCTCCCCACTCTACGGCAGGACACCCCATCCCAGGGCAAGGAATAGACAAGGGGATCCAGCCAAACTTTCGACATCTCAAGTTGACACAAGGTATCAACCACAAAATCATAAGTAAAAATATTAGTGTTCATTGCATCATTATTATGGTTAATCAGAAAAATAATCTTTCATGAGCACAACCATGTGTAACTAACATGGCACTAAATACCCTTACAAGTAATTTGCCATGGAATATTTCAATCTATTTAGATCTTTAAAAGGTATGCAAAGAAAATGCATATAAAATGTATATATATTATATATACATATAGCAACAAACCTGTATGTGCATACATAAACACATACACACACATTTTACTGTCCATGTAAATAAGTAAGATCAGTAGTTTACCTATTTTTACTGTTTATATGAATATAAAAATGCATATCGATTTAGTTAAGCCTTATGAGATCTTTTGTTCATTATAAATCTGTTAAGTGTATTGGATTTCAGCAGAGATAATTTACAAGTTTCAATAATGATTTCTCATATGGTAGAAAGATTTTACAGTAATTTACTGGAAAGAATAAATCCAAATTATTGCTAACTGACAAACATATACAAAAATGTTTTCTAACATTAGATAGATAGTTAGATAGGTAAAAATTCCTGTATTGGGTAAAACAACTTATTTTTCCTTTGCCAGACATATTTTGAAATTCAGTAGATCATACTGCAAGTCTTTCAT
>PVKA01053212.1:0-11343 GCA_004027165.1 Ctenomys sociabilis
TTTGTTTACCAATTTTCTCATTCTTTTTTCTTATTTCTTTGTATTTGTTGATTCCTTCCCCTGTATTCTTTAAGTACTTTATCAGTAAAACAAATAATTATATCTCTTATTGGAGACCCTTTCCAAGGCATCAGTAATCAGAGACCCCTACAGTGAATCTCTAAGTTCTGCATTACAGTGCATGGTAGGAAGGAAGAACAAGAAACAACATAAAGGCTTAGAGAGCGATCTGGGATGACCAGTAGTTCTCATGGAATAAAAGTCATGAGGCTCCCAGAATCTTGGTAGTTACTCTTACATCTGAGTCAAGTTCAATGAGGGAAGGCCAGAGAGTGTTTTGGAGAGCAGTAATAGTGACTACTGTGGGCTAATAAAAAAAACCAAAGCATTCTTGCAAGGACAAGCACAAGACAGGAGATAAGGAGAAAACTAGTTTCCCCAGGTGCCTTATGGTCTTCAGCAGCTCTTACCTTGCCCTGTGAGCGTCATAGCTGTCCTTAGCACTAGGGTTTCCAGCTGCGACCAGAAAAGAGCAAGAAATGTCTGCTTTCCAATCTGCCTCAAATTGAAGGAGAAGGGCAAGCATGGACATGCCCAAGACTCAATTTATAATCCATCCTCAACAAATCTCTCTGCCTTTTATCATGCTGATGTGCACAATCTTTGAAGACTTCCTAAGAGTCACACAGCAGCTCATTTTGAAAGGCATTCACATCCATGCACTTCAGTAGATTTGGAGTATGAGGGGCAATGCATTTTAACTATTCCTCACTCATTTTGAACAAATAATCTCTGAACTACACTTTTGCACTTGTATGTTAATGAATTATACTGCAGTTGAAAAGCCATGTAAACTACTGATTATGTAACACATAGAATAACATTTTAAAATATTCCTGGAAGCTCAGAAACTTTACATAAAATAAAAATTCGAAGAGGAACAGTTTGGATGAAAGAAGCACTTAGCAGGTGTTCCTGCTACAGAGTTGTTAAGTATGGTGATGCAGATTGGACTGAAATAATTATAAAGATGAAGAAACTGGAGTATCTGAACTCTTCCTTGTAATTCCAACCTGCAAGGCTGACGAAAGAGGATCACAAGCTGAGCTCAGCACAGACAACTTAGTAGGACACTATCTCCAAATTAGAAATTTGGAAAGAAAGGAAGGGTCCTGGGTCTGTAGCTCAGCAATAAAGTTTCTTAGGTTTCATAATGTACCAAAAACCCCAAAGCAGATCATATATATTCAGGAAATAAAACAAATTAGAACTAAGATAAAACATTGAAAGACCTTGTGATTAATTACATGGGAAAAATATTGGAAATGGAATCTTGAATCTGTGTTTCAACATTGATCTTATTTTAAAGATTATGCATACCAATGCACAACATTTTGAGGACTTTGATCTCATGAGCATTTTATACACAGTAATTAAGGAAGTGAGATTCGACGCATAATAATAATCAGTACAGGTATAACTGAAAATCAGTGGAAACATAGGAACTACCTATAAGCTCAGTGCTGGTAGTGTTTGAAATAACCAACACAATAGCAGCCATCCAAATTGAATGAGTCTGATGAAAGGAGAATTGGAAGGTAAACTGAACAGGTAACACAGTTGAACCATTCCCACAACAGCACTGCCCAGGGAATTCTGGTATTGGCCCTCATCATGGCTCCAATTTCACCATGTCAATTACTGCTATTTATTTATTCTTGACATGAAGAAAATTTCTTTTCCTTTAAAATGTATTCCATTAACCATTATTTAAAACTATACCCACTCCGACATTTACCCCTGGAGAGACATATTATTTCCTTTTCTACACCCTCACAGGATTTTATCCATATTTTTATAGTTATAATTATAGGTTCATAATTAGTATTATATTTATTTGTCTCTGAAGGCTGTGGCAACTTGAAGGCAAGAACCACCATTAATCTTTCATCGCCTAACACCTACAGCTGCCAATGGCTGTTAGTTAACAAATATTTGTTGGATGAAACATTCTGGTTTCAATCTTCTAAATTCAGAATGCTTATCTATTAACAGGGAATTTTCATAATTTAGTCATCCATAATAAGTAGGAAAAAGAGATGATGATGCTGAAAAATGAACTAAAATGAAAAAATGTCATAGTAATTACTAAAGGAAATAAAAATTCTTTAATATTCTTAAATGTTTTCCATAAGCATTTCTTAGACAAAATTCCTGTGTGTTCTAACATTGTACAAGTATGTGAAATACTAAATTTTAAATTATTGTTAAAACTTGTCACATTCAACAGAATAGATAATGTCAAATCTTTAAAATCTTTTCATGTTGCCAGGGAGATGGCTCAGTGGAACAAGCACTTCCCTGGAAAGATCAAGTGCCTGAGTTAAAAAAAAAAAAAGAGGGCCTGAGTTCAATCCCCATTTCGGCCAGAAAAAAAATTTTTTTCACGATCTTTTTGAAAAAAATTTAAGAATCAAATATATTTTGATCTTTGTGCATATTTTAAAATATTTTTGCCATACAGGCCTAATGCATAAATAATTTTAAATTACAGAATCAATTTCTTGAATAGTAATATTTTTAGAAAAAAATGACTGATAGAACTACAATGTAAACTAAATTAATGGGACATATTTATTAAAACGTTTGGAGATTGAGTGGATAAGTATGGTTAAAGGAAAGAAAAGTATCAAAATGATTGAATTTTATTCTCAGATAGTAGAAATTATACAACAGAATTTAGAAGACGTATGCATTTGAAGGGAAAAGAAATAAGTTTGCATTAGAAAAATCTGAACTATAGGTTGAAATGTGAAAGTAAATGATAATATCTACTAAGGAAATACATATTTGCAACTATACAATGATAGAATGTTTAAGATTCATGGTATAATTTTTAAACCCAGTCATCACAAAGGTAACTGTAGAAGACATGAGAATTCACATGCTTGTGGGAAACACTAAAAATCTAAGTATAGAGACTTGGAAAATATAATCAATGAGAAAAAGAGAAAGAACGCTGAAGATAACAAAGGAATAAGTCAGAGAAATATGGAGAAAACCAAAAGGCTTAAGTTTTAGAGCTAAAGAAGAATAAACGAAAATCTATAGACGTCCTTGCTGTAGAAGCAATAATAAATTGTACAAATAAAATAATTATCATTATAATTACAAAATGTTCCAAATGCTACAAGATGATATTATCCTCCTCACTGCTAGCATATCCTTGTCTAGAAAATTAAGAAAATTATTTTCTTAGTGAAGATTATCTCATCATTTGTTAGTATGTTCAAGCTAAATTTCAAGTTTGCAATTAAGATACATGTACTCCTTCAAGATCTGTTTTAGTCATACTTTTGTAGGATTAACTCTATTTTAACTCTTTATAATAATTAGAAAATTGTTAACATCGAATCTGATCTTAATGAGAAAACTCCATTCTCAGGGTTTGTATTTATTTGATCTAAATGAGATTTCATTAAGAACAGCCCTATATAAGGAAATTTGTCAATAATGACCAAATCCATTATTATTAAAGATTGAAGCTGTTTAACAAAGGTTTGCCAGCTGAGACTCAGAAGCAAACCAATGGCTTAAAACACAGTGAAAGCTAAGTTAGAGTGCTATACTGTTAGGAGTAGGAAACACATATTTTTAACAACACACACACACACACACACACACACACACACATCCATGCACCAGACAAAATAGTAGATAGACTTCTGAGTTAAGGCATTTAAAGATTTCCCTGTCTAGTCATTAATGACCACTAAGCCAATTAGGCAGAGACTAAAATTACTAAGTAAGGGGCAGTGGAGATTTTTAGACCAGTTGAAGGAAATCACTAAAATCTTCAAAAAAGGAGAAAGATAATCTGATTTCCAGAGTTGGCACATATTTTATCTGAAAGCCCTGCCTTCTATGAAAATTCTTTATAAAACAACTTGCACAAATTATAAAATCATAGTGCTCATCCACATAAAAGGACCACTCAAGAGATGCTCTCAATGGGAAGTCTTAACATTGCACTCTCTAGACTAAGACCTTAAACATATTATAAATATCAGTAAAGGACTAAAGTTATCACATATAGCTAAATCAAGATACATAAATGATGGCTTACTAAGTGCAGGATGTGAAGAAAGAATATACAAGAAAGAACAGCTGGGCATGGTGGTGTAAGCATGTGATCTGGCCCAGAATCATTAGAAATTTGAGGCCAGCGAGAGCCACACTGAGTTCAAGGCCTGCATGGACCATATGTATTTGAGAAACTGTCTCAATATGGCAAAATATATTAAGGCAAACTCTGAAGATGAATTCATGTTATCAGGGTGTTCAGTAACCAATTTACACTAGTAGAAAAAAAAAGAATTAGTAAGATTGATATCATTAGGAATTATTCAACCTTAGAAGCAAAACTGCCTTAAAAATTAAAGTGTCAGAGCCCTGTAGAATGTTGTCAACAGTACCAATAAACACATAATTGGAATTCCTGAAGGAAGGGCAATACAAGATAGGGGATAAGAATAGTCAAAGAAATAATGATATATGGGGCCAGTGAAATAAGTGCTTCCCTGGCAAGTGCAAGGGCCTGAGTTCAATCCCTGGTTCCATAAAAAAAAAAAAAAAAAAGAAATAATGGTATACATATTTAGAATTTGGTAAAAAATAGCAACCACAACTACAATAACACCTACATCCAAGAAACTAAGTAGTCTATAGAGATGTACATCAAATAATCATGTTCAAACTTGCAAACCAGAGACTGAAAATTTTGAAAGCATTCAGAAAAAATGCAATTTATAATTGTACATGTGATTATCCAGATAAAAAGTTGATTTTGCTTCCAAAACTGTTGGACAGGAAGCAACAGAGCCACAGACTTGAAGCACTGAAAGGAAAGAAAAGGACACCAAAATTTCTCTATATAAGTGGGAAATAGTAAAACACTTTCAGATGACTGTAAACTGTTGATACAGGGAAGTAAAACTCCCGCCTGACCTGCATGCATTTGCATTCTCTAAAACCAAAGAATGAATTTTAGGAACAAACGGAGGTTGAGGATAAAACTTTATTGGAAAGAAAAGCTTCTGTCGGAGAGGGGGGACCGGAGCGGGTTGCCCAGGGAAGCTGTCTCTTCCAGGGATTGTTATAGTGTAAAACTATGTGGGGCTAGGGTAGAGAAGAAGGGGTCTCCCTTAGGTGGATGTGGGGTGGGACAAAACTATGGTCAACCATTGGTATGTCAAGCACCATTGCTCAGGTGAAGTTGATTAGGCCCAGGACCAAATGGGGAAGGGAGTCACCTAGTAAGCAAGCTGGCATGAATAGGGACAGGGTCTCTTTCCCCTTGGGGGTTGGGCTAATCACTCACTTGGGTCTTTTCAGGTGATTGCTACCTATTTAGAATATCAATTGCAGGTGTTACTCGTATAGCATTTGTTTGGCTTTCAGGTCTGGTTCACAGCAGGAGCCTCTATCCCTCCTGGAGTTGCAGACATCTTGTTTCCTGTATTATCTCTTTTGAGGGCCTGGCCCTGCCTGACTCCCTAAAAATATTTCTACAACACTATGATAATTCATACTTAGCAAAATTACTCTACCAGAAATACTAAAGCAGGCTTTTTGGCCTGGAATGATAAGATTATTAACGGTAATTACAGCCACATGAAAAGTAAAGAGCAGTGGCAAATGTGAACATATACGTAAATATAAGAGATAGGAAAATGTACCTATTTTTATTCATCTTTGTTGACAACCAAGGGACATGACAGAACATTGTACTGTGCTGAAGGCCAGGCTACAGGATTTGGGGTCCTGTGGTCTCAATGTTGATGTGACCTTGCTTTAGGAACAGAGAAGCATAAGAAGGCCAAAGCTTCCAGGCTGCAAGGAGAAAGCCAGTAACTGCAGCATTCCTGAGACAAGATAACATCTGCTGAGAACCATCTAAAGAATGCAGGCCTGTTGAGCTGGATAAGGAATTGTTCTCCATTTCTTTGTTCTCTATTTACTATAGCTGCTGCTCCACAAAGTTACCAGACCCTTCCCCTGTGCTTCTCATTTGATAATAAAAGTGGGTCATGACCCAATCCCTATTGAAAAGGCCCCTAAGTGACTCCAGTCTCCCTGCCTTCCTGATTTAATCAACTTCACCTGAGCAATTGTGCTTGTAATCTTATTGGTTGACCATAGACTTGCCCCACTTCATGCCCACCTACCAAGTTCCCATGTTTTTCACCATTTGACTCACCTCATAGTGAGACAGAGAAGTAAAACTCCAGAACTGACCTGGGTGAGTTAGTGTTCTCCAAAACTGAAGAATGAATTTTAGGAACAAACGGAGGTTGAGGGTAAAACTTTATTCGAAAGAAAAGCTTTGGTCGGAGAGAGACAGAAGGGGGACCCGAGCTGGTTGCCCAGGAAGTTGTCTCTTCCAAGGACTTTTATAGTGTAAAGCCATGTGGGGTTAAGGTGGAGGGAACGTGATCTTGCCTAGCTGGGTGTTGGGTAGGACAAAACTACGGTCAACCAATGGATGGCAATCACCATTGCTCAGGTTGTTAGGACCCCACACTGTGAAGCCCAAACCAAACAGACTCTATGAGTCACCCAGACCTTGTTACTGAGTCACAATAGATTGTTAAGGTTACTATGGTTACTGCCCTACCCTACAGCGCGTGAGGTCCTTGTGTGCCCCACAGCTTGCAGATGTTCTTAAGATAACCCCACCGAAACGAACAATTCCTGGGATGGCAAGACCCTTCCTAGAACAAATCTCCCTAACGACCCACACCACCCAATTGTTGCAAAGACCAATACGGGCCATCCTATCTGTTCAAATGTAAGCCCAGCTAACACACGCGATTGGCTTCTGTCACTCTGCTTGCTGCTTAGCCCACCAAAAATACTATATAATCCTGAGCAAGCAAAGGCTCGGGGTCACTGTGGCCTAGTTGCCTGGTGGCCCTGTGTCGACACAGCCTCTGGAATAAACCCTGAATTTCCACAAGGCCTCGGCTCTTGGTGTCCTTCCTTCCGCGCCCGATCTTGGACCTAACAAGGTAAAGTTGATTAGGCTCAGGACCAAATGGGGAAGGGAGTCACGTAGTAAGCGGGCATGAGTATGGGACAGGGTCTCTTCCCCTTGGGGGCTGGGCTAGTGACTCACTTGGGTCTTTTCTGGTGATGCTACCTATTTAGAATATCAACCAGGTGCTGCTCTTTTATCATTTGTTTGGCTTTCAGGTCTGGTTCACAGCAGGAGCCTCCTCCCTCCCAGAGTTGCAAGACATCTTGTCTCCTGTATTACATCTTTTGAGAGCTTGACCCTGTCTGACTGCCTATAATATTTCTAGCTAACTCAGCTGCCTACAACAATAGTTTTGCTCTATAAAAATCTCTGGAAAAGTCAGATTCTGGGCAACTCACATGCATCCCTCTTCTGTTTCCCCCTCAGACCAAAGCTTTCTTTCCCTCAATAAATATATTTTGATCTTAACCTCTGTTTGTTCCTAAAATTCATACTTTAGTTTTAGAGAACAGGAATTCATCCCGGTATCTTTCAGAAGGTTGGGAGTTTCATTCTGCTATATCAAAATCACTAACCTAATCTCCAACTGAATAAAATATAAAAAGAGTCAGACACAGAGAGGGAGAAATAGAGCAATACAGATTTAAATGGAAATAAATGACATTAAGAATATACCAAAAAGACACAAAAAAACTCGTTACCAAATGATAGCTATAATCATTATAATATTAGTAATTATACTATGTGTGTATAATAATCACATCAGAAATCACAACTTGGCAGAATGCATAATGTAAAAATTCAAAATTCATAATGCTATTATATGTATTGAGAAAAAATACATTTTACACTGAAATACAGTGACTTAAAATATAGTAGAAATATATAGCCTGCAACCAATCACCAAAATAAAGCTACATAATGTTTAAAAAGATAGATCTTCAAAGATCTATCTTATTAGAGTAAAATTTTTTGTCCACTTGAAATCAGGAACTGTTAGGTCCAAGATCGGGCGCGGAAGGAAGGACACCAAGAGCCGAGGCCTTGTGGAAGTTCAGGATTTATTCCAGAGGCTGTGTCGACACAGGGTCACCAGGCAACTAGGCCACAGTGACCCCGAGCCTTTGTTCGCTCAGGATTATATAGTATTTTTGGTGGGCTAAGCAGCAAGCAGAGTGACAGAAGCCAATCGTGTGTGTTAGCTGAGCTTACATTTGAACGGATAGGACGGCTCGTATTGGTCTTTGTAACAATTGGTGGTATGGGTCGTTAGGGAGATTTGTTCTAGAAGGGTCTTGCTGTCCTGAGAATTGCTGGTTTTGGTGGGGTTATCTTAAGTACATCTGCAAGCTGTGGGGCACGTAGGGACATCACGCTGTGGGGTAGGGCAGTAACCATAGTAACCTTAACAATCTATTGTGATTCAGTCACAAGGTCTGGGTGACTCATAGAGTCTGTTTGGTTTGGGCTTCACAGTGTGGGGTCCTGGGTCCTAACAGAACAAGGCAAGGAAGTCCCCTATTTCACTTCTATTCATCATAGTTCTGGAAATTCTGGCCAGAGCAATTAGACAAGAAAGAGAAATAAAAGAAATTAGGATATGAAAGGAAGGTATCAAATTATCACTATTCACAGATGACATAATACATAAACGACTTCAAAATTTCACCAAAAGACTTTCAGATTTAACAGAAGCTTAGCTGGATACAAAGTCAACATTCAAAAATCAATAGCATTCCTGTATACAAACAACAAATTCACTGAGAGAAACGAGTCAAATAACACCCTTCACAATAGCCTACAAGAAAGAGAGAAATACTTAGAAATTAATCTAACAAATAGAGTAAAAGATCTATACATTGAAAATAATGGTAGTCTAAAGAAAGAAAGATGTCAAAGAGGAATTCAGAAAATGGATATGTTAAAATTCACATTTTAAATATATTTTTATACATTTTAAAATTTCAAGCAAAAATCATTAAAATAATAAATACTACATATATAAATATACTGCATACTACTATAAAATCCCATGATACAGTGAAAACTCCATGATACATAATTTAGATTAATATTTTTGAAAACCTGCAAAACATTGAGTCTGAGAAAGTCAAACTACAAAATAGAAAGACATTACTGTGTTCCCAAAGCAGTTATACATATTTAATGCAGTCCTGATCAAAATACCATTAGCATGTCTCACGGATCTAGAGAAAACATTATTAAAATTCATCTTAACCAGAAAAGGCCTGGAATAGCAAGGTAATCCTGGGCAACAAAGACAAGGTAGGAGGCATTAAAATCTCAGGCTCAAAATTGTACTACAAAACTACTGCGATAATATTAGCATGGTTCTGACAATAAAAGGGACCTGAGGATCAGTGGAACAGATTAGAAGATGCAGGCACAACTACAAACATGCTCAGCTACCTTATCTTTGACAAAGGGACCAAAAATACTTATTGGGAAAAGGGATAGCCTGTTTAATAAATGGGGGAAAACTGACTTTCCATATTCTGAGGACTAAAACTAGACCCCTGTTTATCATCATGCACTAAATGATGTCAAAATGGACCAAAGATCTGAATGTTAAAGCAGAAACACTGAGACTACTAGAAGAGAAAGTAGTTAGAAATTTAAAGACATAAGGGTAGGCAAAGAGCTCATGAACAAAAACCAAACTGCTTAAGAAACACTTCAAAGAATTAAAAACTGAGATCTGGTCTTATTACAAAGCTTTTGCACATCAAAAGAAATCACCAACCAAGTAAAAAGAAAACCCACAAACTGCGGGAAAAATTAGCTGTCTCTCAGACAAAGGACTTCTATGCAGTACTTATAAAGAATTAAAAACAACCAGATTCCCAAAATTCAAAGACCCAATCAAAGAATAGATATCTGAGATGAATATACACTTCTCAGAAGAAGAAATACCAATGGCAAATACATTTTAAATGGTGATAGACATGGGTTTAGTTTACTCCTCAGCATATGAAAAAATGTTCAACATCACTGTTCATTTGAGAGATGCAAATTAAAACAACTCCCCCCAGAAAGAATGACTGTCATCAAGAAGTCAACCAATAGCAAATGCTGGAGCCAGCATAGGGAAAATAATTCTTCTCTACTCTTGGTGCAGGGGTGCAGCCACTAGCAATTCCTCAGGAAACTAGAATTAGAGGGCCCATTTGATCCAACTATCCCCCTTCTGGTTATTTTCACCAAAGAACTGAAAACATAACACCACAGCAATATACGTGCACACATGTTTACAGCAGCACAATTTGTCGTAGCTAAATCATGGAAACAACCCAAAAACTCATCAGTGGAGGAATGGATAGAAAAGATGTGGTATTTTTATACAGTGCAGTACTACTCCACTATAAAGAAGGATAAACTCAGACTCTTATAGATGAATGGATGCAACTAGATGTCATACTCATAAGTAAAAGAAATCAGACTTACACGTTTAAGTATCATATTGTCTCCTAGGTGTAACAGACTTAAAGATGAGATAAAATAGCTCAGATAACTGTACTACTAATTTCAGTTGAAAGGAACAATTAGTATTTTTATTTTTAATCAATTTATATGACTATATCTGATAAACTAAGCAACTACTTTGAAGATAACAATATGAAATATAAATAACCACTGTTAATGTCCTATCATCTTATTTTGAAATTTGGTGTCATTTTAACTTGTTCTATTCTCTTTAAAATATTTTTTTAATTGGAAAAAGTAAAAGCCATCAGGGGTCAAGTCAAATTGTATTACTCTGTCTGTAAGATACAAGTTAGACATCAAAGCACCTTACAACAGAGTTTCAGAGTTCATGAAGCATGCTGTAACAGAACAGAAAAGAGAAATATCTAATTCAACAAAAATATCTGGACACTTCAATATTCTTTTAACAACAAAAAGTAAGGATGATAAATCAACTAGGCCTATAGACATTTAAAGTGCATTACATTCAACAGAAGCAGACTGAACATGCTGTTCAAATACTCACTTAGAAACTCAATTCCTGTGAGGGTTGGTTCCAACTCAAGTTAGTTGTAAGTGGAAACTATTTTTTTGCATAAGAAATAATGGAAATACCCACAATGCATTCTGAAGTTCTCAAGGCACATTTAACTAACATTTTCCTACCCAGAAAGGGTTACATATTGTATGAAACTTACCAGAAATGTGAATATTTCTCCTTGTGTGTTCACCAAATGTTATAAAATGTGCCTAGTTTACCAGAAACAATTTCATAAATATTTCTGTATTCACCATTAAAGTTGACATCTTTGGCTTAA
>PVKA01053213.1:0-11343 GCA_004027165.1 Ctenomys sociabilis
TCACTTTGTAGCTCAGGCTGGTCTCAAACTCACAACAATCCTCCTGTCTTAGCTTCCCAAGTGCTGGGATTACACACACGCACCACCACACCCGGCTATGAAACGTAGTTCTGTATCAGACTTCTTCCCTTCAGGTCCATCCGCATTACCACGACAGAAACAGAACTGCCTTCCCTTTTAACCTACACCACTTTGAGCGTGGTTCAACGAACCACAGAGCCATTTTCAAGCAGGACCAAGGCAAGACCATGCTGTGCAAAAGGTTCAGGATGTACCATGAGCTTCTCACACACCTACAGCAAATCATCTGGCAGCTCGAGGCAGGCCCCACGGTTCTGTTCGGTTCTGTGCTGGGGAAAGCAGAACACTCCTATCACCTCCTAGCAAGCACAGCCGGAGACCAGGAAGACAGAGCTCTAGCAGGATGGAATACATAAATCTTCCTCAGAAAGCTATTCTCCATTTACTTATTGGGTTGGTTGGTTGGTTTGTAGTACTGAGGACTAAACCCAAAGCCCTCATGAGCACTGAGGCCTTTTTTTTAAAATTTTGGGTGGAGTCTCACTAAGTCATCGTGTTGCCCAGGCTGGCTCCAGTCCTCTTGCCTCAGCCTCCCAGAGTTCTGGGTGACAGGCGTGCACCACCATGCCTGCAACTACTATTCTCCTTTTGAGAAACAGCTTAGCCGTGGCACATGGTACAGACTGACAACATCAAGTCATGAAATGGCCTGCACTTCCGAAAGGAAACTGAGAGTCCTGAGAACCACCCATCCACGTGTTTGCACAACAGCATCTACAGTGGCTAGCTGGGCGTGGTGGCGCAGGCCTGTAATCCCAGCACTCGGGAGGCTGAGGCAGGAGGATTGTTGTGAGTTCGAGACCAGCCTGAGCTACAAAGTGAGCTTAAGGCCAGCCTGAACTGCATAGTGAGACCCTGTCTCAAAAAGACAAAAAAAACAAAAAAAAACAGTGGGCTGACACTTCCAGTGAACGCAGACCTGACTCTTCCCCTCTTTCTCTGTCCAGCTCTTGGCCTGCCTGTCCTGCCTTGTTTTTTATTCTCTTATTTTTAAAAAAATTTTATGTGGGCCAGGGAGATAGCTCAGTGGTTTCACTACCTTCCTGGCAAGCACAAGGTCCTGAGTTTGATCCCTGGTACCACAAAATAATAATAATAATAATAATAACAACCACAACAACATTAATAGTTTATTTATTTGGTACAAGGTCTCTCTACGCAACTTGGACTCATTAGTGATCTTCCTGTCTCAGCCTCACCAGCACTGGGATTACAGCCATGCATGGCATGCTACACTGAGGATTGAACTAGGGTCCTTACAACTGCCAGGGTTCATGTACCTGCCAGCTGTCTCCCTAGCCTTCTTTCCTTTCCTTTTCCTTCCCTTCCCTTGCCTTCCCTTTTCTTTTATTTCATATTTCTCTTTCTTCCAATACTGCCTGGGGGCCTGATGGTTAGCTCAGTTTGCTTCATCATGCAAATGCTGTCAGGCACAGGACACTGTGATTACCAATTTTTTTTTTTTTTTTTTTTTTTTGGTGGAACTGGGGATTGAACTCAGGCCCTGCTCTTGCCAGGGAAGCGCTTATCCCACTGAGCCATCTCTCCAGCCCCCAGGCACAGGATCCTGTGGTTCAATCCCCAGCTCCACCTGCCTTAGCAGACCCGCCCTTAAGGCAGTCTTAACCAGCCCCACCCCCCCAAAAAAAATCCTTCTTCCTGTACTAGGGATCTAACCCAAGAAGTACCGAGTTACAACTTCATCCCTAACTATTTGACAGGCTTTCAACTCTTTCTCTCAGCCTCCCGAGGGTGAGGATTATGGGCATCAGCCACCACACCCAGCTAGCAACCACTGTTTGTTTGAACACTAACACCAGCTGCACGTCTTTTCTTACTCAACCCCTGCCTTTGGTTTCCTTCCGCCCTGAAAACTAACACAAAACCTTATGGATGGAGCTTCATGAATTGCAAGTGCCACCCGAAAGTAAAGAGCTGACGTTCTGCAGTCCCGCTGAACTTCACTGAGGGAAAATCTCCCTGGGACACAGACTCATGCAATGTTTGTATACTGCCACGGGCTGTTCTGTGGCCTCAGGCACCACACGGACTCCCAAGTGCTTCCAAGGGCTTCGCTGCATAGTCAGGATGTGGAAAAACAAGGCTGGTAGCAAAGAAATCTATCAATGGCACTGTGATGGCCTCTGAAAGCGTGCAGGCTGTTAGGTATCCGTGACCTAGGTCAATGCCCACCAACAGTAATTCTCTAGGATAAGATCACTGGGCTGAGGGTGTCGCTCACCACAAAGACTTGCCCCGCAGGCATGAGTTACTTTCCCAGCATGCAATGCAAAAGGAAGGAGAGAAGGAAGAAGGAGGGAGGAGGAAGAGAGGGCTAGGAAGAAAGGGGACCATTAACAATGATGCTGGCAAAACTACTCACTCTGTAGTCTGTTACTTTCCGCAACCATTCCAATGGGTGCTTGGCCAATGGGCCCAAGAACAACTTGGGCCCCTTGGCCCAACTGCAGAACTTCAGCTCTTTACTTTCGGGTGGCCACGCGGCAAACGTAAAGGCTCCCCAGTGTGAACGTCTCTTTACTCATCCTGACCTAAGTAGCGCCCTGGCTGCGAGCCTGACCTTCGAAGAGCAGAAATCAACCCTAGGCATCCACGCCAGGGCCACTCCCCCAGCGGGCCGGCCAGGGGCTCCACTAGTGTATGAGCTGGGTACACTGAGCCTCTACATGGAGGGTTTGAAAGCATGCAAGCGACAAAAGCGTATGTTCAATGGAATATATCCAGGTTCTAGATACAGATTTGCCTTTCTCTTAATAGTCACTCTGTGAGTGCCACTGTTGGTGTAGTCACAGAAGTTACAAAGACGCTTGTCTATGCCTCATCTACCCTCAGCATTCACACGATGCTGTTTCTCCATCCTTCCTCCCTTCTTCTCTTTCTCTTCCTCCATCCCTCCCTCTCTCTCTTTCCCTCCCTCCTTCCCGCCCTTTCATTTGTTTTGGTCATACTACAAACTGAACCCCAGGTCTCACGCATGGTAGCAAGCCTTCTACCCTTAGCTACCTCATCAGCCCCTCAAAGCACTAATAACTTCTAATCAAGAAACCCACTTCAACCAGGTATGATGGCACATTCCTATAAGCCCAGCTGTTTGGAAGGCTGAGGCAGGAAGATCTCAAGGTTGAGGCTAGCCTGGGTAAATCAGTAAGGTTTTGTCTCAAAATCAAAAATAAAAAGAAGGGGCCAGGGATATATATAGCTCAGTGGCTGAAGCATCTGCCTGACAAGCAGTCAGGTCCTGAGGTTCTGAGTTTGATCCCCAGTATCAGAAAAAAAAAAAAAAAAGTAAAAAGGGCTGGGGATATAGCCCTGAACACTGATCTAGCAAGCGCTAGTTCCTATGATCACTCCTCAGTATGGAAAAGCAAGATGAAAGGGAGGGGAGGAGGGGAAGAGAACAGGGATCCACTCTAATGCAAAGGTGTCATAACACAGCGCCGGGGGCACCTGGTCTCATTAGATACGCCTTCACTCAGGTGCAATTAATCTCCATAAAAGGTAGACTGTCCGGGAAGCCCTGTGCTTGCGCATGCGCAGGGCTTCCAGCATGCCCGGGGTGGAGTCCGGCGGAGTCGTCACTTGCGAGGCCAAGGGGAGCCAGACCTGAGAACGGATGGGACTCTGTCTCACAGGACAGAGCAGTTTCCCCTCAGCATCCGGGTGATTGGTTCTAGGGCAGGTATCCGGATACAGATCTCTAAATCCACAGACGCTAAAGGTCCCTTATACAAAACCACACAGCATTTGCTCATCATCTGTGCATATCCTACCATATTTTAGTCATCTTTTTCCCTCTTTTTCTTTTTCCTTTCCTTGGCCAGCTCGTCCCACCCTGCAGGCGGGGCTGGTGCAGCATTTGGTCCCAGGGATTGAAACTCGGTGCCCTGTGCCTGCCTAAACTTGCCCAAGCAGGAGCTTTAGACCGCTGAGTTATCTCACTGGCCCTCCTTCTATTTTCTTTCTGATGTTTTTTGTTGTTGTTGTTTGTTTGTTTTGTTTTGTTTTGTTTTTTGACACAAAGTCTCATTGTGTAGCACAAGTAGGCCTTAACCTCACTATCTAGCCCAGGCCGACCTCAAACTCACAGAGATCATCATGCCTCAGTCTCCCGAGAGCTGGGATTGTGCCGCCGCCACCACACCCAGCTTTTAATTACTGTGTCTCTGGGTGAGTTGCTACCGAACTCAACATAAATGCCTTGTAAATGCTTGTTAGACTGCATTGCTTGAGAAGTAATGACGAGAAAAAACATCTGCGCATGCCCAGTGCAAATGCGCCCCCCCCCCCTACTACACAGTGGACGTCAGCAGAAAAGTAACGTTTTCTTCCCATTGGTGGTTGGCTGGGTCCTGGCTGCAGAACCTTTAGAAAGCAAGGGTCTCTGCTGTGAATTGGGAGCCTCCCCACCACCAGAGCTCGAGTAGAGCAGTGCACGAGTGTGTGTGGAATTGGCGCCACAAGCAAATTTTTATTTCACTTTTTTGTGGTGTTGACTTTTTTGGGTTTTTTTTTTTCTGTACTGAGCATTGAACCCAGGATTAGGGAAGCACTCTACCACTGAGGTACATCCCCAACTGTTTCACAGTGTTGGGAACTGAACTCAAGGCTTCCCATGTATTAGTCAGATGCTCCCAGCCTCCCAGACCGAGTCTTTGCCCTCAGTTCTAGGGACACAACTCCTTCATGGGGAGCTGCTTTCTTCAGGAAACAATGGAAATGAAATTGTCACCTAATCATCACAGGCTTCGCATATCACTGAATCCCTACACCCAGAGACAAAATAAAGGGAGGTTAGTCTCGTGGATACTGGAGGCCTGCCACTTAGGTCAGTTGTTTAAGCGCCTGTTCATGCAAATGCAGTCAGGCACAGCATACCACAGGTTCAATTCCCACCTCCAACAGCCTGTGCCAGCCCTAAATAAATAAATAAATAAATAAATAAATAAATCTATCTCCTGGCTACAGTGACAGACCCCCAAGTGCCAAAGAGAAACTGGGATACAGCTATACAGTTGGAGTAGAGCTAGAGCCTTAAATACCCCCGTTACAAAGAAAAGATTAATGGGAACTTATAACTGGAAAAACAAAACAAAAAACAGAGGTAAGGAAAAGTTAGGCAGTCTGAGAATGAAGGTTTGGGTTATTTTACCAGGTAGAGAGCCCAGAACAGATAATGTCCTGGCTGAAAGGAAAAGAAATAGAGTCAGTAGTTGAAGTAACCATGGATACCAAGCACACATTTGTGGGAATCTTGCATGATACCATTACACTAGCAGCACTGTTCAAGCACAAACTTGTGACCTAGCACAGAAACAAGGGCAGTGGCTGTTTTCCATGGTTTTGTTGTTGTTGTTTGTTTGCATTATCGGTTTGCATAAACTAGCCAATCACTTCAAGCTTCTCTACATTTGTATTGTATACAAGGACTGAAGATTGCGTTTATACATTTGTGCGCATGCGCACACACACACACAGCACTGGGATTGAACCCGGGCCTTTGCACTGACCTGCATCCTACATTTCACCTTGAGAAAGGGTCTCCCTAAGTAGCAAGGTTAGTTACTCAGGCGGGTCTCAAGCTTGTGATCCTCCACTCTCAACTTCCCAAAGAGCTAAGGATTATAGGCAAGCACAAGAGCTCGCTATTTACAGGAGGAGGGTTTCACCATGTTGCTCAGGCTGACCTCAGACTATGTAGTCCAGGCTGGCTTCAGCCTTGAGCTCTTCCTGCCTCAGCTTCCGGAGTGCTAGGATTACAGGCGTGCACCACCTCACCCCAGCTATAGTTTAGTCTTGAGAAGAACAGTCACTGAGAATGCGAACAAGTTGGAGGAGGAATCAGTCTGGCTTGTGATGGTGTTGCATTTACTGGGACTATGCATCCCCTCGCTTTAGGGAGCAGTTACAGTTTTTGTTTTCTTCACTACAAATACAGACTTGTTTAATTAATTAGTATAGGGGGCTTAACATACGCGTAGAGGCGTCCACATGAGTACACATGGCTGGGCCAGTGAGCTGTTCATTCATCTCAGCTCCACATTCCCCTTCAGCACTTGCTATGGAATACACTGGTTTCTACAGTCCTTTCTTTCACCTTGAACCTCCTAAGTTTTGTCAGAGGGGACTAGAGGGACATTGAAGAAAGACAGAAACTTCCACTGGATCCCACTGATATACGATGGGTCATCAGGATGGGGTGAGAACATTTTATTGTATTCTGCCCTACCATGCGCCTAGGACATACCACCCCTAGGCAACCTCAGTTGCTGTCTTCCAGCACCATCCCATGGTCCTTCTAATGTGGGTGCCAGACGCTCAAAGTCATCCAAGTAGCAGAGGCACATCACCACACACCTTACTGCTGCTACTACTTCTTTCTTCTCTTCCCTTTTCCCCTCTTCCTCCTCCCTCTTCTCCCCCTTCTTCCAGTACCAGGGATTCAACCCAGGGCCCTTGCACTCAGCTACATGGCCAAACTATTATTATAAGTTTTTAATGTATTTGGTTGTTGCAGAATCTCACAAGGCAGCTCAAATTCATGGTGATCCTCCTGTTTTCAGCCTCCCCAACGCTGGGATTATAGGTATGCACCCCTACACCCAGACTCTATGGCTGGCTCAGCCCTTTAGTCCGCTGAGCTGTCTTGCCCCTGTTTTCTATTCTTGAGACAAGATCTTACAAAGTCACTACATTGCTTAGGCTGGGATCGAACTTAAAATCCTCCTGCCTCAGCCTCCCAGAGTGCTAGGATTACCAGTGTGCACTACCACACCTGACACACGCACGTTCCGTGGATAGTTTCCTGGGTCCCTCATTTTTTACTTTTTACTTTTAGGAGTACATGCTTGCAGTACATAATGACCACCTTCACTGTGCACAGTTGGTACATACACATAATACCTCCTAGTTCTTACTTCCTTTTCCCTTCCTCTATTTCTCTTGACCCAGTCATGATGCATTCTCTTTATTATTATTATTTTATTATTATTATTAACATATTTGGTTGTTCAGAATTCATGGTGCAGCTTGGACTCATGGTGATCCTCCTGCTTTCAGCCTCCCTGACACTGGGATTACAGGCGTGCGCCACTACACCTGGACTCTAGGGGCGGTGCTGGCATGGCACGTGGTGCTAGGGATGGAAGCACTGTCCCTGAACTTGCCTAAGCTTGCCTAAGCAGACGCTTTAGCCTGCAGGGCTATCTCGCAGCCCCCATTCATGGTGCATTCTAGGAAACAAACTGTGTCTGACCCAACTCACACTGCACAGCTACCTACAGTGAGCTGAGGTCCTATACCTCCATTCCCCACCTTGCAGGCCTGGAGTGCTGCCCAACTCCTGGGCATACTGGTCCTGCATTAGGTGCCCCGTGCTGTGCTTACCTGGTGACTGAGCCTCAGACTCAGAGGAACATAGGAAATGTTTCTGCTTTTCATGAACTACACCTGTACTACAGATAATACACCTTACAAGGACCTCCATGGCCTCTGCTTTCTGGTATTCACATGACCTTGAGTAATTCCCTCTCCTTCAGAGTATCCAAGACTCATGACTTCTTTCCAGCCAAGAGAATGTGACAAATAGGAAGTATTCTGCAGATATAATTAAGACTCTAAGTAAGTTCATTTTTAGTTAATCAGTTGTTTTTGTTTTTTTGGGTCTTTTATTGCTGTCATTGTCTTGGGATTAAACACAGGACCTCTAACTCAGTTGCATCCTCAGCCCTTCTTCTTTTTTTTTTTTTTTTTTTTAAATTTGAGACAAGGTCTCACTAATTTGCTAAGACTGTGCCTGAACTAGTGATCCTTCTGCCAAGTAGCTGGGATTATAGGCATGTACCTCGACAGCCTGCTCGAAGTTTTCAAAGATCGATTAGACTTTCTCCAAAGTACAGGTTCTGGTATCTGACTTACTGAAGAAAAGGACCCACTGATAAAAACAACAGGTGGCCAAGGGCTGGCCAGATAGCTCAGCAGATTAAAGTGCCTGCTTAGGCAGACACAGGAGCAGGAGTTCGATCCCCAGCCTGCTGTGCTGGCCCCAACCCCGGGGCACACTGAGCCAGTGAATGAGACTGGTCGTGGTCGCATGTGCCTGTAATCCCAGCGCCTGAGAGGCTGAAAACAGGAAGGATCACTACAAGGCCAATCTGTGCAGTGAGATGCTGTGGAGCATGTACTAAATACATTAAAAAAGAAAAAAATACAGGTAGCCTCTAGGGGCTGAGGCATCCTCCACTGATGAGGGACAAATCCTATAACCACAAAGGAATGAATTTTGTGAATGACCTGAGTCAGGCAGAATTTTCCTAGTTAAGCCAGACTGGCACAAACCCTACCAAAACCCTGGCTGTGGGTCAGTGAGATAGCTCAGCAGACTCAGCCCCAGCTTGGTAAGCACAGGGCATGGGTTCAATTCCCAGCACCACACACAGTGCAGGCTCCACTCCTCAGTGCACTGAGCTGGCCATCAAGACCAGATGTGGTGACACATGCCTGTAATCCCAGTGCTGGGGAGGTTGAGACAGGAGGACCACTGCGAGTCCGAGCTGCATAGTGAGACCCTCTGCCAAATACAGAAAACAAAACTGGCCTCTCTCAGGTGATCCTGAACAGAAAACCTACAAGATCTACAACTGATCTTGGGACTCAAAGTAACTATAAGATGAACCTGTTACTTTAGACTGCATAATTTATTAAAATTTGTTGGGCACTGATAGACAAACATATACATGTTTTCTGATCAAGCCTGAACCCTCCCTTGGTTGAGATAGGTATTCTTTTGTGTCTAGCACTTTTATTCCAAATTATGTCAGCTACAGCCCCTTGCCCAGAAAGTACCAGGCCCTGTGTTCTATCCCTAGTGAATCATCTTTGTTTTTTTTTGTTTTTTTTTTTTTTGAGGTACCAGGGGTTGGACTCAGGCCCTTGCTCTTGTCAGGGAAGTGCTTATCCACTGAGCCATCTCCCCAGCCCCCTCCCTAGTGAATCAAACAAGACATATTACTGAGCTTCATCCATGCTCTGGCACCTACTATTAATGGGCCCTATTTGCTCTAGAGTAGTGATGGCGAACCTTTTTAGAACTTTTAATGGTACAAACAGCCTCCTGCGGCACACATGCCATAGGTTTGCCACCACTGCTGTCGAGGTTTCTTTCTTTCTTTCTGTATTGTAGGACAGGGTGTACAGGGTCTCACTACACAGATCAGACATAGTAATCCATCTCTGTTCAGCCTCCCAAGAGCTGGGATTACAGGCACACGCCACCATGCCCAGTCTCAGTCACCTTCTCAGTGCACCCTGGGGGCAGGGCCAGCCTGGCACACTGGAGATCAAACCCTGGCCGCTGCATCTGTGCAAGCAGGTGCTTTAATCCACTGAGCTATCTGGCCAACCCTACTACAGAGGTTTCTAATAATAGCTGTATACCACAATTTACCTACTCTGTTGATCCACATCTGTCTGTTTCCAATTACAGTGAGGACTACTTCAAACAACAGTGATAAAACACCTTTTTTTTTTTTTTAAGACAAGATCTTGCTACGCAGTCCAGGCTGGTCTTGAACTCACTATATAGCTCAGACTGGCCTCCCAGGCATTGGGATTGGGCCAGGGAGAGGGCTCAGTAGAATAAGTGCTTCCCTGGCAGGCGCAAGGGTCTGAGTTCAATTCTCAGTTCCGCCAAGGGAAAAAAAAAAAAACAAGTGCTGGGATTACAGCTGTGTGTCAGCACACCTGGCTCAATACCTTTATTTTTATACTAACATTCACAGTACCCACTCGTGTAATGTTGTAATAGAGTATTCATATGCACGAAGTTAGTTAGCTATGGCCAACAGTTCTTTTTCTTTTCTTTTTTTTTTTTGCAGGACTGAGGATTGAAGTCAGGACCCTGCGTTTGCCAGGCAGGTGCTTATGCCACTGAGCTATCTTCCCGACCCCTCATCAGCGTTATCTTCAGAAATTTCTCATCAATTTTTTTGTTCTATAAGTCCAGGTAGCTTATTGGGAGCCCTAAGAGGTGAATACAGAAGGTGGCATAGGTCCTTTCAAAGCTGTTGGCCAGAGCACATGGATAGCAGTGTCCCAGTCTTTTAGCTATGGAGTAATTTCCCTTTGGTGGGAGGTGCCAGTTAGCTCAGTTGTTTAGGCACCTGCTCATGCAAACACTGTCAGGCACTAGGGACCACAGTTCAATCCCCAGCTCCACATGCCTTACCAGACCCGCCCTTAAGGCAGCCTGCGCCATTAAAAAAAAAAAAATCCTTCAACCCCTTAGACATGTTAGTGTCTACAAGGAGCCAGACAGGATGAGCTACTCTTGGAACTAGAACTGGAACATTCCCTTAGGGAAACAGAGTCCTAGTTTGAATAGCAAGAACCCCAAGGTGGACTGAAAACCACACGAAACGCTTTGAGCCTGTTTCTGAACATAAGCACTTCCTGTGATAGATAATATAAATGAACTTGCACAAAGAATTTTTTCAATGTCCAATTATTCTCATTTGTTCCTCAAATTAATTTCCCATTCATGAAAATAAAATATATTCATGCCACCTATCTTTTGCTGGGGGAGGCAGCAGTTAGTAGCGATTAAATCCAGGGCCTTCCCACTAAGCTACATCCTCAGTCCTGTTTTATTTTGAGATGAGGGCCTCCATCACTGTTGCCTCAGCGGGGCTCAAATTTACACTCCTGCCGCAGCCTCCCAGGCCCTGCGCCTGGCCCGCTTGCTCTCGCTTTCCCTTGGTTACATCACTTGCCCAGCTGTCATTCATCCTCCTGTCAGCTATATATATATACTGACAATCAGAGATATTCCCCCAAAGAAAAACACTCCACTGTCTACACTGTCAAACCAAGAGAGAACATTGATATCCTCCTCTCTCAGTTTAGAAATGTCCAATAAGTAACCAGTACACACTGAAGAAGCTTTCCTTACCTCTCATTCTCTCTCTCTCTCTCTCTCTGTATTTTAGAGAAGGGTCTACAGGATGTTCAGCGTCTCACTGCAAGATCAGACTCAGAGATCCGCTTGTTTACAGTCTCCCAAGAGAGGAGGGTGGGGGGATGGAGGGGGTACAGCCTCAATTGCCCTCTCAGTGGGCCCCAGAGCAGGTCCAGGGGGGCCCTGACCCTACTTGTAGGCACTTTAATCCTCCTAGCTATTTGGCAGGCCTTTCTCTTTTGTTTTAACATAGGTAATTCCTATGCTTTGTCATTTGGTCCTGGCTTATT
>PVKA01053214.1:0-11342 GCA_004027165.1 Ctenomys sociabilis
TAAAATCAATATTGATTGAGAGTCTACTACATGTAATGCATATATTAGACTTGAGAAAAATTATATATATGAGAATAAAAATTACTGCACTTAAGTGTGCTTATCTTCTAAAAGGAATGGAGTACTGAAAATAGAATTAATTAAAAATATGACCAAAGAAATTCAAGATAACATTAATAACTACCAAATTATGGCATAATATCAATCATATTCAATTGAGAAGAAAAGTGTTTCAAGGAAAGCTAGTTGGTCTTTGGAGAAATAAGCTAAAATATTTAGTGTATTATCTAATATTATCTGCCTAAAATATATTTTGTTTCACATAGTATGAAAAATGAATACATTACATATAATGTAAAATTTTCCATAATTATAAAGTCCTGACATAAAATAGAAAAGCAAACTTAATAGATGTTGGAAGTCAGGCATTCAAAAACTAATAGAGGTCTACTTCAAAGTTTAATAACTTTTGCAACAAAATTAAAATAGCACGTGTAATGCCATTATTTTTAGACAAATGTATTTTATTGTTCTCAGTTAAATCCTTTTAAAACAAATGGCATGGTACTTTTTTCTGATAAAGCACACTTTGCAGATACTTGTCAAAGCATAACAATGAATATTTTTTAAAAGTTGACTTACCTCAGAATACTGCAAACATTGAAAAATTCATTTGGCCAGTGAATACCACCACATCATGCATCCTCACTTGCGACATATTCTGTACCCCTCAGTAGCAGATAATTTTGAGAGGCCTGAGATAGTCATTCTAAACCAGGACTTACAGGATCACTTGGTTGAAAGATATACTATGTATCTTACTGGAAATTTTCTAATTCTGCCCTACAAGTGGCCAAATAAATAATGACTCTAGATAAATGAAATTTTCACAAATAGATTAAACCTCCTCAAGAATGTATTAACAGCGTAAGGTACAAATAATGTTGAAGCCAGTAGTGCATTTTCAGCAACATTTGTTAAAGGGAAGGTGACTACATTTGAACTGATTCTGCCACCTACCATGATGTTTCACTTGACAATCTGTTCTCAATTCTGATTCTAATCTCTTGTGAGTTGAAACTTTGAAACCTTTAGAGCACTGGAAGACTGTGATGTTATAACAAGTACATCTCAAATTTACAAGTGTTAATGCTGTGTTTTCAAAGCAGAAACAAATTCTGCATAATTTTTAACCACTTGAAGAGAGATTCCATGGACAGAAAAGTGCCAAAATTAGGATGAGTTATGTAATGGACCATGCCATACATTATTCATTCTAGATACCATATGTTTAGTAGTATAAAACTTTTCAACATTATATCACTGAAGCAATTTCTTTTTGTTTTCTGCAGGGCAGAATCTAATATTTCATAAATATTTTAATTGCTTCCCTACTTTAAAGTAGCAAATAAAATGATAATTCTTGTGCTTATTTTATATTTATAATAATTGTTAATTGGGAGGTTGTGAAAAGATTGTTTTCCAAATCACTTCTTATAATCTATTATCAAATTCCACTTGGCATCATCTGACCACACATATAATAATCTTAATTTGTTGCTATTTGTCCAGAGAAAAGTTAATGCCAGAATAGCTGCACTAAAAATGGGAAGGGGTACATTTTGCTATGATAATATAATTTCTGTGACACTAGCCACAGATCCTCTGCCTGGAAAGAAAGTACAATAATAACTCCAATGTCATGTTAAACTGGAGCAAATCAAGTTTGGCTGATTTTATTCATTACAAACCAAATCAGAAATAGTGAGTTTAATACTAAAAGATACAAGGCTATTTAAATATTTGGGCCATCTTAATTTAATAGAATTATTTAAAGTATAAAAAGGTCATATTTAGAATTCTCATTGCAAAAGAAACCCCCTTTCCTTTAATGTTATCAAAAGTACTTTGAGCCATGATACACATATATCCTAATACATATAACATTGTAGGCAACAGATTTGCTGAACTGACCTGGAGGTAATATTACATTCCCTTAATATTCCCACTCATTTTGACTAGATACACTGAAAGGGATACTTCTAAAGATGACATGAAACTGTGAGTAAGCTCCTTTGGTTAACATAATAAAACATTGGGCATACTTAGTAGCCTAACTTAGTAGGACTGAGACTGTATTACATTTTTTCTGTATGTACCATATGGATGAATCGTGGCAATGTTAAGAATATATACAAACTTCCTTACCCAGTACCATATGCATTAGGCACAAGTAGCTACTGAATACTTGACATGCAGCTACTGTGAATTCAGATGTGCTATAAATGTTTAAAGATTTATAAATCGTGAAGATTTAGAAGTTCTGGATTGATAAGTTTAATTTTAAAAACATAGTCAGGCACATGAGTCCAGGCCTGTTCAGGAGAACTGAAAGTGTGAATTCCATTGAGATAATTTAGCAAAACTGTGTTTTAAAATTGTAAAAACAGTAACTTAGAGTCTGGCCAAATAGCTCAGTGGATTAAAGTGCCTACAAGCAGGTGCAGGGGCCTGGGGTTAGATCCTTGGGCCTGCTGTGCTGGCGCTGCTCCTGGGGCACCCTGAGAGGGCAATTGAGACTGGGTGTGGTGGCCCTTGCCTGTAATCCCAGCTCTTAGGAGGCCTTGACAGGCAGATCACTGCGAGTGTGATCTAGTAGTGAGACCCTGAACATCCTGTGGAGCCCTCCCTCTAAATTACAAAAAAACCCCAACAAAGTGAAAACAATAATTTAATGGGCTGGGAGGGACTGGTGGTAGATCACTTGCCCAGCAAACTGGAAGCCCTGAGTTTAGTCCTTGGCACCAAAAACAAACAAAAAGTAAAATAAACTTCAATTAAAAATCACAAAAAATAAAATGAGAGAGGGCTGAGAATGTAAGAATGAAGGCCCTTCGTTCAATTAAAATACTGTCAAGAAGAGTAAAATAACTCTTTAATATTTACTCTGACCTAATATTCTAGATTCACTGGGTTAAATAAAATATATAAATAATCTCAGTAGTTTTATATTTTCTGGCTCTGGGAAATGAACCTAAGGCCTCTGCACTGTGCTGCATTCTGAGCTCTTTTATAGATTTTATTTTGCGAAAATGTCCCATTAAGTTAAATTTTGTCAGAATGGGTTTAAACTTGGAATCTGGCCTTGAGTCTTCTACAGTGCTAGGAATACAGACATGCACTACCAAAAAGCAGAGGGATGAATACGTATGTGTTCTTGTGGATCTCATCCATTGTGTTTAGGAGCAGCTCTACCTGGTAGGTGACAGGCACACATCCCCTTCCCACCAAAAACTGTGACAACCAAAAAATCCTCTGGACACTGGGTGATGCTGTTCCAGTTTAGGAAACATTAGTCCACAGTATCCAAAGTGGTCTCTTTATGACATTTCAAGACAGCTTTCTAATGCTGCATTTGAGAAAGACAACATAGATACTTGAAATTCAAAAGCATTTCATTTGGTCCTTTAGTGTAATTAGCATAATAATTAGTTTCAATATCACCTAGTAGAAACACAATGGCATTGTTACAAAGGGAGAAGCAAGTGCATACAGATATAAACAGAAAATGTTTATAAAAATGTAAACTTGAACATATTTCCTTGAAGTAAATATGAAGATTGAAATTTAAGTTTCAATATGCAATATTTTTTAAATATCATCTTTTCCATAGTATCATTTTTGTAATGACAAATCTACCTTCCAAATAGTCATGCCAGTTGAAATTTATATAAATAATAGATTAAAGTGGATGAATTTTTCCATAAATTCCTTGGCTATGACTTTCAAAATTTTATTTTTATTTCCAGTATAAATTTTAATTTTATATTTGACTGCATGACTGGTTTTCTACCAAAAAAAGAGAATAGTGAAACAGCATAAGTTGAATAAAACTCAGTCTATTTGTTGTGCTAGGTGTCTATGTAGTGACATGTGTATGCAACTCAAATTCCTAAACATGTAACTAATACTTATTGATCATATTGTTAATCTAATAAAAGGTCAGTATGTTTGACCTAAGCCAATAGTCTACAGTGATTTTTTTAATCACATTTCTGCTTCAAACTCCTTCACTCACTATTTATCGTGTGAAAGTACACAAATGAATAACCAACTAAATTCGATCTTATATATAATATTAATGACTGTGTTAATACTCAATGTTGTTTTCAACTGAGAAAAAGTGGTAGGAAATCTCATGCTTCATTTGTGTTCCACTTCAAGCAAAGGCAATAATCAAATCTTTTTAGCAAGAAAGTAAATTAACTTTGCATAATGAAATATAATCGTTTTCTATATTTCTCATTTTTATTTCAAATTAAGGAAATGTGCAGTCAAATTCACAATAACTGTTCCCAAGGCACAGCAAGTTAATAATGCCAGTTTTTTACTAATGATTCATTAGAAAATTTAGGGAAGAGAAGAACTGTTCAGACAAAGTAGAATAGCTTAAATCACATCTAAGCATTGTTCTCATGAGCATAAATAGCATAATTTTCACTGAGACAACAAAGAACAGAATGTAATAAGACAATTTATAGCATGTAATAGGACATCCTTGCTATCAAATATACCCTTTCTAAAGATTTTTTAATACCAGCTATATTACTTTTCCTACTCCAGTCACTGTTCTCACCCCAACATCCATTAATGACATGATGGACAAAGTTAGTACTTTGAGTCAATGAATAGCTAGCTGCACGGTAGCACTAAACTGTGATCCAAGGCTGTGATAAGTATATGCAAATAAAATATTCCACTTTAAAAAGAATAAAAAATATAAATAAAATATTCCACTTTTAATGGTACTGTCTTCCATTTCATGAGATTATTCATTTTCCATACATATAATCCCCATTTAAAATAAATAATAGTTTAGGTGTACATGGTATGATTTCATTAGTATTTACAGTAATATTGGGGTTGAAATAAGTTCTTTTAAAGCAAAAAAAAGTGTTATTAATTCATTACTGTCCTCAATTCTATGAATTTTGTATCAAGCCCAACTAGTTCACCTGATCCTTTTGCTTACTTATCATGCACATAGGTAAACACTTCCAAGGGGCCCATTGATGTACATATTTTATACATGTTGATGGAAAACTTTGCAGCTAAAAGCCAAGAGCTTTGTGAATTGCAATAATTCTATCAGAAGTAACTCTAGCAAACTGCTGGTATTTGAGAGAATGCCTTTCTTAAAGAAAAAAAAAAGAACTTAAATAATAAACTTCTTGAACTGGCCTAAGGTAACATTGCCTATAATCCTAGTACCTAGGAGGCTGAGGCAGGTGGACCTTCAAGGCCAGACTGAATTTAATAGCAAATTTAATGAAAGCTTGGACTACACAGTGAGACCTTGTCTAAGAAGGAAGGAAAAAAGAAAGAAAGAAGGAAGAAAGGAAAGAAGGGAGGGAGGAATGGAGGAAGAGAGGAAATTTCTAGTGAGCAACTCCTGATGGGTTGATAGGAATAGTTTCTTTTCTTTTTAGTCTGCCTGCCTGGCTCTGGCTCTGGCTCTGGCTCTGGCTCTGGCTCTCTCTCTCTCTCTCTCTCTGTAAATATACAGCACACTGAATTCCTAAATGAACTTGATCTTAGGCAGAATTTATTTTTACTAAGTTTTTCAATTTCTATGTGCTTTTTGCCCATTCTAAGGCCCAGGTCTACAGTAGTTGCTGGATTTAATATTTTCCTTTTACTAATCATTATTCAAATTACTGCCATAACACCTACCCATTCCTCAGGACCATTCTAGCTTATAATATCAACTCACATAAAAATATTAGGAAGTCATTCCTGGTACTGTTGCACAATCTTTAAGTGAAATATTGAGGTATGAATAAATTTCTAGAACTAAATTAAATGAAGCATTGTTGAAAACTAGGAGAGAAAAATTGGAACAAATTTCTCCTCAAATTGTTCATATATATGCATTTACCTATCACACAATGAAACAATGCATGAAAGTTATCTTTTCAGAATTTAATCTTGATAGTAAAGTAGATAGTGAAGGGACAACTGTGAAAATGATTTTTCTCACCTCATGACATACATAAAACATCACTGAAGACACAAGGACATTTGTGCAAAGATATTTTGGCCTGTAGAGAGATGCAGGATGGTGCTATATGGGGACATTTTTACTTAGGAGCGGGCTTCAATATGAAAATGAAATATACAAGTAATTATTTAAGATATTTTGGAAGAAACAGGTTCTACTTTTTAAATAAAATAAAAGTAACCTGAATGATTTTATAGCCTTCCATGTCCTTCTTAAGTCCTTCATACATGGTAAATCGAATAATAATCTAGGGCAAAGGTGCTGTTTTGGAAAAGTTGCTTTTTAATGAACCTGCTTTTCTGCCTTCAAGAATCTTCAGAGTAATTCACAGTTTTAATATATTCTAGATTTAAGGGTCTGAAGAAACAACGTAAACCATGTGATGCCTAACATAAAATTTGTTTTACAGTTCTAAAAAAGAAACCCCAAATGACTTATGGATAATAGCTGAACCCATATTAATAATATGCTAGGAAAAGAAACAGTTATTGAGTTGAGAAGGACAGGAGAGAGAGTCTGGGAAAGAGATTTATCTATGTATGTAAGCAGGATGCTTTCAATAATGGTACTGTGCATTTCTTCTGGCCTATGTAAAGAAACAGTTAATGTTTCTATTTGTTTTGTCTCATTTTTTCAAATGTTTGTACCTTTTCTTGAATTTCTTATATATTTCTTTCTTCTCCCAATTTTACAATCATATATCTGGTAATATTAAAATTTGGTTGGGAGACAAAACTATGCATCACAATAAATATTGTGAAATTAATATTATTTTGTTAAGTGAAATTCTGTATCATTTGTAATTTATGTATTTTAGTACTATTTTGTACTCTTTAAAAAAATTAAAAATTAAAATAAAATACGCTATGGAACATACAGTTCCATACACAGACATATAAGAGACACTCCTGGTGAAATATCAAGGAAATCAAAAAATATATATATGTAATTAGTCTCCTACAAGGTGAAAGTGTGCATTGAGTCACCGAATATGTTTGCATTACTAAGTTTTCTTAGACTTCAGCACTTTATATCTTCTCCAAGGGAATGTATATAAATAGGAAATTTTTTTTCTGTAAAGGGCCAGAGAAGAAGTACTTTAGGTTTTATAGGACATTGTTTCTAGTGCACTTGGTCAACTCTGTTATATTATTGTGTAAATAATCAGTGACAATGCATAAGTGAAAGTAAAAGTATGCTCCAGTAATATTTTATTTGAAACATCCAGTGCACTGTAATTGACCCAGAGATTATAGTTTACTGAAATCTGTGCTAGGTTGTATTTCCACAAAAGCTATTTAGTTTTGAGCACAGATTTTCTTCTTTTAAAACTATAGTTGGAGAAATACTGAGGAATGCTGCAGTAGCGTTCTTATTTTAAACCCTGAAGTGGTTCCAGTATAAGTAGCAGAGACCTTCACCCACTTATAACAGAGAAAAATGATTATGTATAGAATCCATTCATACTTTTCATTTTTCTACAATTTCAGTATCTTATAGTTATTTTCGTTTTTGTTTCCCTTGCAAATTTTCATTGAATGTACTATGATCTTTCATCACAATCTTTCGAGTAATGTTAGTGAAGTTTTATTGTCTACACTTAATCCAAAATTGCACAAAGCAGGCATGGTGGTACACACCTGCCATCTTGACTGAGACAAAATGGTCACAAGTTCAAACCCAGCTCGAGCAATTTAGCAAATTAGTAAGAATCTGTCTCTAAGCATACAAAATTTCTTAAAAGGTTGGGGATCTAATTCTGCATGAATGCTTAGTACAACAAAAGATAATACTGGATAAATAATGGTTATTTGAAATAGCCAATAGTCACATTTATATAAACACTTGAATGCTCCAACATGGTTTCTGTGAATGTGTTTATATGGTTACCTGGGACAAGTTCTAAAGTCTTCCAGCTCTGTCTAAAGGACTGTCCTGTTTGCCATGAATGCTCATCTGAATAATACAGTGTTACAGCATATCTCCATTCAACATTCAGAAGACAGCTAAGCTTTCTTTATGCTGAATTAATTAACTCTGCCTTTCTTGTGTCTTGCAAATTAATTCACTGGAAAAATGCTACTTTATTTGCAGATCCCTATGTGTCTATCTCACAAACACAGTCTAATAGTGTTTGTTCAATTCAACAGTTTCAAGATAGTAATTGGTTTAATATTTTTCATTTCTAATGCATATCATTACCATAATCTTAATCCTCCCATATGGTTGTCCTCAAAATATTTGCATGATTTATGCTTGAATTTATATCAACAACTTGAATTTCTTTTGAAGAAATTCATTCCCCTAGGTATGAAATCTCACAGTCATCATAATTCCAAAAGGAGAGCTCATAGGAGTCATATACACTGAAGCACTAATGGCATCTTATTATATTTTTTCCACTTTAAACAAAAGTTAAATATTTCAAAGTCTGAATCAAATTAACTTACTCTAGCCAAACACTCTGGTTAAGTATTTTTGTGAAAATACTGCTTATTAAATAATTATGCCATTCATTTTATATTTCTAGTATTTGCATACAGTTCATAATGAATGCAATATGCTGGGAAATTAGAACAATATAAAGCTCAAAAATAGAATGTACGATATACATTCAAAAATGTATTGATAAGACTACATGATCACTGTCTAAAGGATTTTAACCTCATTTCATTTGCTGTATAAAACAAGTATCTTCAAAGGTACAGTGGGAGGAAACAAGGTAATATATCTAGAAATATATGAGACAGTGTACCTACTGGACTGAACTTTGATGCACTATATTGATACTTTGATATAGATAACGCTACTGAAAATAATTCAAACTTATGAGTAGAGCACACATTTTGAGTTTATTAAGCAGTCAATAGTCAATACCATGTAATTTAGTTACCAATACTATAACATTAGAGTTCTCATGTTTCTAAACTTTGTAGAGATTGTGAATATATCACTGAATTATATGTTGTATATATAAGCTTTTTTGTGTAAATATGGTACTGAACAAATAAAGAATCTTTATCTAAGCTTCAGACTTATAATCATGAAAGTTAACCACAAGAAATGTTGCATTGAATATTATACCTACTCACTTAACACTCAAACATTGATAATACAGGCGCTTAACTAAATGATTCATATATATATATATATATATATATATATATATATATATATATATATATATATATTCTTTCTGGCTGTTTATTTTTTAAAGCTATAGTTCAACTGCCTATGGAATAGGGAAATAATATCATTGAGCTTCTCTTCTGGAGAGTTCACAACTCAACCTTGCAGAACAAAAAATTAGAGAAAAAGTGGGGCTACAAGGACAGCCAACATTTTGACCCTAGATTTTCAAGGTCAGTGAGGACTAAGGACGTAGGAGAACCTACACTGTAACATTATGTAATTCAATTGTGTCCCAAATCTTCTGATCAAGGAGATTGGGGGGCCACAGAGGAAAGTGATCAATGATGTAGAGTGTGCCTGAGGAGAGTCATATGGAGAGAATACATTCTCTCAGGCTTTCACAGAGAGCAAATTGGTCAAGCAATGGCCGTGACTCATCCACATGTCTATCACTGACAAACTGCGGTACAGGGTTTCAGGCTAAGTCCTGAGGAGATTTGACTGACCTTATCAGATACAAAAGTTCCATTTCTTGTTATATAGGTCTTGCTTTACCTTGGTCTTAACCATCCAGTAGAAAGTATAAAAATTAGGTATAAAAAGTAAAGCCATATTAATATGCTGAGTTGTGAAAGGCTCAAGTCAACAACTTCTGACATCACCAGTCCTACAGATAACCCACTGATATTATGAACTACAGGACTATATTGGAATATTTTGCTGAATTCACTCACCTACAATATTTAAATAGCAATAGAATACCCATCTCTGACAAAACTAAACAAAAAAACAGGATATAAATGAAGGACCATTTTGCATATGTATATACAAAATAGTTAGTGTAGATGTACAGCTTCTTTCTCTTAATTCAATGAGAATAAATATTTGTATTAATAGAGTTTGGACAAGATATCATGTCTGCATCTTGCACTATGTATAACCACTAAGAAGACAACAATACGCAATGTATTAATTATTGTAAGTGTTGTACTAACCTGCTTTGAAACTGTCTCATTGCTATTTTTTTCTCAAAATTAATTTTAAAAAAGGATTGGTAAAACCATAATTGGAAATTAACACCAAAATTTTAAGTAGAGGATGATAACACATACTCACAATCTCAGAATTTTGAGGGCTGAGGAAGAAAGTGTGTGATTTCAAGGCCAGTCTTGAAATCACAAAAACATTAAAATCACAATAAATATTTTTTTGAGAAAGCAGAGAAATAGCTGAGTTGAGAATAGCAGCTAAAGAGACTCTGTTAAACTTGAAATCAGAACATCTGGAAAACAACAACTTGTTAAAGAGACAAAATATAAATAGATCTCTGAGAATCACAAAGGGGATGACAGAGTGTTTCCATCGGTAAGCGCTCAAGTCAGCTTTCCAGAGTGTGTCCTTTTTCCTTCATTGTGCTCTTTCTTTTCTAGATGCTAGAGGTCCAACATTAGGGTGTTTAGTCATTCCCATTCTGTTTTCCCAGTTTGTGAGTTCACAGCTTTAAATGTACATCTGAGAACTGCTTTCATCACATCCCATAAATTCTGGTTGGTTCTGCTTGAATTTTCATTGAATTGTAGATATTGTTGAATTTCTTGTCAATTTCATCTGTGCCCCATTGATTGCTGAGTAGGGTGTGGTTTAATTTCTATATATTTAGCGAGTTTTTCTGTTTTCTTATATTGTTTATTTCCAGTTTCATTGCACTGCAGTCAGATAATACGCATCGATAATTTCTGTTTTCTTGCATATACTTAAGCATAACCTATGGACCAGTATGTGGTCTGTTTTTGAAAATGACCCTTGTGTAGCTGAAAAAAAAATGTATATTCAGCTGTCGTTGGGTGGAGCACTCTGTATATGTTCACTAAGTCTATTTGTTGCAAGCTCTGGTTCAGTTCTGCTAATCCTTTGCTAATTTTTTATCTGCTTGACCTATATTTTTTTTTCTTTCCATTTATTTTTATTTTATTAAAATACAAATGTCAGTCAGACAGTTTCAAGACACCTTAACCATACAGAGTCGATGAATTAATACATTGCAAACTGTTTTCATAACGTTTTGGTACTGTACAAGGTGCATACATGAAATTATATTTACAGGTTTTTTTATAGCTGAATTATATCAAAGATTCAATAATTATTTACC
>PVKA01053215.1:0-11341 GCA_004027165.1 Ctenomys sociabilis
ATATATATATATATATATATATATATATATATATATATAGAGAGAGAGAGAGAGAGAGAGAGAGAGAGAATGTGGAGTATGTTTGTAATATACATATACAAACTTACTTGGTGTGAGTTTCCACAGCCTACTGAAATACCTTCATAGCATAAGAATCAAGTCTCCAGCTGCTAACGAAAGCAAGGCAGTAACATCAGGACGGAAACAGAATTAGGGCCTCAAGATGGTCCTTCTGCTGTGTGTCTCCTAGTCTGAGCTCAGGTCTTCCCTCAGGCTTAACAACTGAAGAGAAAAATGGAAAGCATGGTCTGGGTTTAGAGATGCAGCTCTCATTACAGTTTGGGCAGGCATGGAGGAAGGACTATAGTATTGTTTGTGGGAATGAAGAGAATTGTGTGGGAAGCGCTGTAATCAGTCACTGGTGGATGTGACAGACTAAAGATTTAGGATCAGATAATCTTTATTCTCAGGTGGCATAGATCAGAATTTTTGGATAGCAGAAAGAATGTTTTAGCATATTGCACTCTCCGTACGTAAAGCTAATGGAGCATACAAAATAAAATTCAAAAGGTCTAAATTTGATTTGTCTAAAATGAGTAAAGCATTGTCTTTGCCAGTGATAGCAGAATGGTTTATAGTTTGTTTCTTTTAGTATCTTACTACTGTAATTGGTATGAACATTATAAGAAAAGTTCATGTTTCTTTTTCTCAGTTACTTTTCTCTCATTGCTGAGATGAAGTACCTGACAGCCAAAATCAAGGAAGGAAAGACTTAGTTAGTTAACAGTTTGTTTCAGTCCATACTCAGATGGCTCCAAGGCAAAGTGGCACATGACAGAGGGCAGCAGTCCATGCCAGTGGAAGACAGTAAGACGGTAAGGGCAAACGGGCGGAGTAGCAGCAACAATGGCTACAGAAATCAAGTCTATCTCCCTCATGCTGCTTTCAGGCTATTTGCTCCAGGTTGAGTGTATCACTCAGAGCCATAATCCTTATATCATTTACACCAATAATCTCAGGATGACTGGCTCTATAATCCCAGCATTGGTTCATGAATTAATCACAAAGTCTAGAAGCTGTCCCATGACTACATGAGGCTTTGAGGGGACAGCTAGACACAAACCACAGCCCTTTTCAAATGTACCTCACCTCGCTTGATAGCCAGATGACAACTGAATGCCAAATAGTTGGTCTAAAGAATGGAACCACCACTGTATGTGCTGCACTGAGAATATGTATTGAGCGCCTATCCTGGTGTTGGTCTTGAGGTTGTAGAGAAAGACATAGCATCTTTTATTTAACAAAATAAATAGCTCAATAAGTTCCTGTGAAGATTGAAGCAACAATGGAATGTGTTACTGTTTAGGCATTTGATCTTCTGCTATAGAATTTTTGGTATGCTAGATTTCATTCTGCTTTAGAAAACACATGCGATTAAATATTGAACTTAAGTCTAGATATATGTCAAGAAAATGTAGTGCCTGTTACAATAGTTGATAGTTTCTCTTTTTTTTTTTCAGTTTATATTTGAGTTACAAAATAATGGCATTCATCTTGGGAAACTGAAACATATCTAGCAAACCTTAAATATTCAACTCTCCCTTACTTCCCACGCTCCTGTTTTCCCCTCTGTGTCCCCTTCCCTTCAGCACATCTCTCTGTCTGCTTCTCTTTGTGTCACTGTCTTCTCTCATTCTCTTTTTTTTATCAAAATATATTGAAACATCCTTTGAATCTCAAATGTACACACTAAAATGAATAGGTACAAATCCATTTTGCAAAAAAGGGGAAGCTTCAATCATTAGAACAAACCTCAAGTGTGCTTTTATTTCCAATGTGTAATACACTCTATGCATTTTTGAAGGAAAAATCTATCTAACCCAAACTGAACTTTTCAGGAGAGTATGGAGAGGAATTGTATGAGACTTAGATAGAGAATCAAATGCAAATCTCGATAACCAGTTCTATGGAAGAGGACAGGTGCGCAGGTAGGAAAAGGAAGGGAAGAAAATGTTCAGCAGCTTTCAGGTCACTTGTCACATAAGGAAAATCTGGCAGAGAACCGTGGGATTGGGCAGAAAATATATTGTAGAATACATCATTGTTAAACAAAGAAGAAAATGAAGTTTTGTATTCAAACTTAGCTTCACAACTTACTGAAACAACATACGTTAGCTCAGAAAACCTGAATCCCTGGTGAGAGCAATTTCTCATCACCATACTGATTGGTTCATGTCACCAGAGGAATGTGGCCTGAGCAGGGATCCATGAGTACAAACGTGTTTATGAAGTAGAGCACATCCTTAGCTGTGGACAAGCCGCACTCCCTCTGTAGTCACTTTCTCCATTTGTGGATATAATGGATAGATAGTATCCATTTTAATTTTTTAAGTAATTTAATAGGTAGTAATTCAATACTTGTTGAAGTAGATGAAGAATCAGTACATTTTTACCTTGTCTGTCAGCTATTAAAGGTAGAGGTTGGACATGATGGTGCAAGCCTAGCATCCCGGCATCTATAAAGCTGGTAAGGGGACCACTGTGAGTTTAAAGATAGGCTGGACTGTATAGTGAAGTCAAGGACAGGGTCTAAGGGTATACAGGGTCTTACTATGTAATTGGACTCCTAGTGATCCTCTTGTTTTCAGCCTCCCCAGCACTGGGATTACAGGCGGTGCTACCACACCCAATCTCAATGCTTGTCTCAGTGTGCCCTGGGGGCAGAGCCAGCACAATGCACTGGAATTGAACCCCAGTCCCTGCTTAGGCAGGCACTTTAGTCTACTGAGCTATCTGGCTGGCCTTTGAACATTACCTAAAAGCAAGGTTTAAGAGTTTTTTCTCTTAATTCCCAATCTAACTCAAACTTATATTTTTAGATAATCTTAATATCCTCCTCCAAGTCACATATTTTAATTCCTTTCATCCAGAAGAATTTTAAGCATAAACTTCAAAATATTACTGAAAATTATGCCAAAATAACATACATTTCCCTGTCTTCTTTCAAAATAGCCATACTCTGAAATTTTAAGTTTTTTAACATTCATTAACACTTTTCATTAAAATATAATTTAATCTTGCATAAATATGGTTTCCATGACACTGTTTAAACTTTAGCATAGACCAATACCCCCAGAGCAGAGGGTGAAAATGTGTATTTTGTTGAGTTCTTATTAGAAACAACAGCAAATTGTTTTGACCCTCTCGTGAGGATTGGACACTATGCCAGGTTTTGAGCCATCAAGACAGATCACTAGCCCTTGTCTTAACCTCAGGTCCTATTAATGATAGACAATACAGCCCAAGATAGGCAGTATATGTCAAAATGCAGGAGATACAGCCCAGCTGAGCATGGAGGGCATGTCCCATATAAGTAAAAGAAACTTTATCTCTCACGTACTGGCTGATACAATGTGAAAGTTGGAAAGGGTGATATAAAAGTGGAGTTATAAAGTGACAGGGAAAACAAGGTAGAAAGCTGAGTATAATACTTAATGCCTAAGAAAAACTTAGGAAAACTAAAAATATAGATAAAATCTGACATATATACAAGTACCTGTAAACATGAAAGAATAGTTAAGTAAATCTGGTACTTACAGTATTAAAATGATAACTACATGCTTCAATTAAATTAATATCTTAATCAAAATAAACTCAGTAAACAAAGTGTTTGAGAATTTGCTCCATGACCAACTTTACATTATATATTCTATTGAATAATAAAGATTTGAAATTAGGAAAACAATGTTCACAGCACTATTTCAGAAATTATCGTCACTTAAACTCAATATTTTATTTTTAAGAAATACTATTATGTGAAGTGTAGTATCTTCATATTGAAAATATAGAAAATTAAATGAAAATGCTAATGGAATATCAGCAAATGACATAATTTTAAAAAGACCACTCACAAACATAGGAAAGATAGTCACATATATTTTCTAATTCTTTAGTGTGTATGGTACAATGATGTTTGATTGAATAATAAACTATGCTTTCTGATGTATGACTTTAATGTTGTGTCATGTTAAAGCATTCACTATTAACCGGCACTATCCTCAGTTCTTAGCTTTCAGTCATAGAGGGCAAACCTGTTGGAGACAAGTATACAAACTACAACCCAGAGCCCACTTATTGATTGCAAAGTGCCAACACTGCAATTTAACTTGAATCTGAAGATTTTGGCTTGGAAAGAAACAACTCATACATTAACATCTTTAGTCTTAAGGGAAAAACAAACAACATGCATTTCCTAGGTTCCTCACCTCTGCTAGTTTATAGATGTGGACAGTAGAGGTACTGCTAGTGAGCAGAGAGGTTGGGTTGACACCAGATGCTCCTGACCCATCAGTGGGATTCTTGAACCTTCTTATTTTTCCCCTTAAATGCAAATTTAGTACCATCTTTTTCTTTTTCTTTTTTAAATGTATTTGGTACAGGATCTCACTGTGGAGCTTGGACTGGTAGTGATGCTCCTGTCTTCTGCTGCCCCAGCACAGGGATTACAGGTGTGCACTGCCACTTCTGGACTCAGTGGCTGGCTCAGCACTCCTGGGGTTGGGGCCAGTGAATTATTCTATTTCTCATGTCAATAATCCTTTCTGTTCTCTCCTTCTCCTCTCCACTTTCTCCTTCTGTCTCTCTCTGAGATACAGAGGAGAGAGAATAAATACATAAATGAATTTCAGTAAATCATTTTAAGATGTACCAATAAATGTGATCCTCGTTGCAAAACACTCTGATTTATGTGTAGTGATTCCAAAATCATTATGAAAGTGAAGATTTAAAAAGGGCAGGTACAGATTTGACATTATTCCAGGAAAGAAGGAATAACAGAAGAGAATAGGTAGATAAGAATGGTCTAGTTTTTAAATGACCCTAATTTAGTATCTCCATCATCTCTGAGACACCAGAAACATGAAAGGGCCATAATTTCACCAAACTCTTTAAGTGTTAAAGTAGATGATTGTAATGAAACATTATAGCTCCAAATGTGGGCAGCGAAGAAACATGGACAGAAGTCAGACTGCCTGGTGCCACAATGTATGCACTGTGTAATTTTGGAAAAATTATTTAAACACCTTGTAGCTCAACTTCTTCTTTTGTAAAGTAGATTTCATGAATCCTACCTCAGACAGTTGCGGTGAGAATCATAAATACAAAACGCTTTGTCAAATAAATTGTTCATTGACGCTTCTCAGGAAATACTGTTTCCTGGGAGCAAACATTAACAACTGGCTGGTAAATACACAGTTGACCAAAATCTGCAGTAAAACTGAGAACAGAGTTGAGAAGAGGCACCTAATGTTACTTTTCAGAGGATATTATATAAATATTTCTGCTGTCTTTTTTCTTGTCAGTGAATTTAGCTAAGGAATCAAAAATGTCTCATTATACTAATAATATCAAAAGAAAATATTCAAAAATAAAAGGTTTCTAGGATGAAGAGGAAAAGACTAAACAAAAAGGGAAAAATTCAAGTCAGTTATACTGTCAGTGTCTTAGCGTATTGAAAAGCAAAGTTTGCGCTTATATCTATTAATGTTTCTTAATCTACAGATGCTCATCTCCTGTACTCTGACTATCTACTTTAAAGATAATAATATGTGATGTGTTAACTATTGTTACTCTCTTATTATTCGGTATGAAGTTTTTTTTTAACATTTGTCAATAAAATTTTTAAAAAGTAAATATGTAATTTTAGCCCTGTATGAAATGTAAAAATGACTCCAAATCACCTATCTTGCCAGGCTTCGCCTCATGAGCACTAATGAATACCAGACAAGACATCTGAATTAATTTGTTCCTGTGAAATGTTTTAAAGAAATACTTAATACTAGAGGTGTAAAATTTAGTTATAATTTGGGTTGTATGACAAAAAAGAAAGAGATAATAATGTCGTAAATCTATGGGGTTTGCATTGGTTCACCAGCTTTTCTAAACGCTAATAACCATCGTAGCTCTAATACACAATTTGGCATCAGGGGAAAATTTTGCTGGTAGTGAGGAAATAGAAAAATGCAATACCCCAAATGAGCAAAAGGCAGCAGCACTCCTTAGTCATCGAACATACAAACAGCACTGACAAAACACAACTTCATCTTGAAAATACCTACTAATTTCCTGTGTCCAACAGGGCCATGCCGACTTCCCTGACAATCCAGTTCTCAAGTGTCATGTAGACTAAGATGTGGCTTTAAGTTTTATTTAATGCTTTTTAAAAATTCCTCTTCTAGGCATGGTCTTGAGAAACTGAACCTGAGGGATTCGTTAGTAAAGATGTGTTTTCTATATTTGTATGTTCCTTTAATAATGAACTTCCATCATAGAGTAACCAGCACTGTGTCAATTAAGAAATTAAATTAAATCAGGGATTGGATACTATGAAAAGAAAATAATAACATGATATGTTAATATACTTTTGGTAGGTAGTCTCTAGAATAATAGAAATGTATTCACAGCAAAAGATAATATATTCATTTTAATGCCTTATTACACAACTAGTTTCAGTAAGGATGAGTCCATCATATTAAGTAAATTGTAGAAAAAACTCTAGGATTTCAGACAAACTCATTGTTACCACCTTACACTCTTGTCTCAGTGCTATAAGCTTTCCTCATTTTGCCTCATGGTTATTCCTTCCATGGCTTTATGTACCTTACAGTACGTAGATCATTCTCATGCAGCACATGGATGTTTAGAATGTTCATCGCATATTTTACGTTTTATGTAGATGTTTGTTTCCAATGTTTTCTTTTAGGAGAATACTACTTACTGCAACTACTTATGTGCACGGAGGTAGGGTGTGTGTCCCGTATTCTACAGTAGTTCCTGTTTAATCAGATGTGGTTTTGGGAATTATCTGAATTACATATATTTTCTACCCAACAGCAGTGTATTCAACTTATTAAAGGCCTCAAAATGCAAGTGCATTTTCTCACTCATTCGCTTTTTTTCTGTCTTTGCAGTTCCCCCATGGTTCCTAAATCATCCTTCCAACCTCTATGCTTATGAAAGCATGGATATTGAATTTGAATGTTCAGTTTCTGGAAAGCCTGTGCCCACTGTGAATTGGATGAAGAATGGAGATGTGGTCATTCCTAGCGATTATTTTCAGATAGTGGTAATTATCTTTTTACATATTAGATTGACAAGTACATTTATTGCTTACATTTTTTTTTTCATTTGCTTTTCCTTTCTAGTGAGACATTTACTGTTAGGTATTTTTAAATATATTAAGAAGACTTCTAAGAAAGAAGATGCTTTTCTAGAAGGGAATTGTAGACCTGAACAACGGTGATCATACCATCCATATTGTACTTGTTCTGTGCAATATGGCTTTAAAATGATAGCAAAACAGATAGCCTCAAACTTCCCAAATATGTTCATAGAACATAATTTACTATCTAGTAGTAGACTACATTAAACCAGCATCTTACTACTGTGACTTTTATGACTTATAATACATTTCAATAAGATAACTTATTTATAATTATGATATCTTACTTTAGGATAGAGACTACTTCTCTTTGTTACTTTTCCACATATGCTAACTTATCTTGTATAAGCAGTGTTGATGGGAACAGTGATAATGGTCACAACAATGTTAGAGAGTGCATGAATATCTATAGTGTAGATTGCTTTATAAACTTCAGTGTTAGAAAAGAGAAGCCAGGAATAATAATTCTTATGGTTCCTCATAAGTTTTAGTTCACTATCTCCATCCTTTTGGGATGAAGTACTGTTACTGTGTTTATTGAATTGTGCTGGTGCACAGTGAGTGTCCTATGCCTGCCATGTTTGTCTTTGTTATTACCAGAAGAATGATTGCTTCATTGGAAAAATGCTCTGCGGAAACCCTTTTGTAGATGTACTTTCAGATCAAAAGTTCTGATTGCAGGCAAGTGAATACACAGTATGGGAAATAGATATACAAAAACTCACCTTCCAGACATCAGGGTACTCTTGGGGTAAAGAAGAGGCTTTTTGGTCCACTTGACTTATGTCTGAGGTGTGAATGACCTTGTCAAAGAGGAGCTCTTGTATAGGTCACATCTCTCTGGCAGAATATTTCAGGATGTAGGCATCAGGCAAGACCAAGCACAGCCCCTCCCCATGGCCTTATGCTTGCTCTTACTAGTAAAAGCTACCTCCACGATTAGGTGACTTTCCCCAACTTTCATAACCTCCTTGTGCATGTATTTTGACTTGCAATAAAATTTAAAGGAATCATGTTTATCACTTTTCTCATCATCAACCATTTTTCAATTGTAGCTGCATGCATTTAATTGGTTGGGAATAGAGTAGGAGGTGGAAAAGTTTAACCTCTGAATGCCATACCAATCCATTACTTCCTTCAAATGTGATGTTCTTTCCAATACCACTGAACTGAAAATGTGCTGTCATTGGGAAGCTTAAAAGTGTTGCATATGCCTACAATATATTCTACTTGTATATAAAGGAAATGTTGCATGCCCTTATAGAAACATGATTAAATACAGCACTTTTTTCCCCTACAGTTTAATCTTTCTCCCAGCATGACTCATTTCTGCAAACCTATTTTAAATGCCTCTTTTCTTAAGGTGAAAGAAAATGTATGTGCCGTAGTCACATTAAATTGCACTTAAAAATATTTTCTCACTAGTTTGGAAATTCAAGAGCAATTGTTCATTGTGCACATTAAAACTAGTGCAAATAATAACTTAAATGAGAATTGTTAATTAAAAGTTAGCAACTTTATCTACAAATTTTATATCAGCTGAGAATTGACTACAAGACACTAAAAACAATTAGAATTCCCTATGAGGTAATATTTATCTCTTAATGACTTTAGGGAAGTGATTTACCACTTCTCTCTTACTGAGCTAATTCTTGCACTAATATAGAAGATAAACTGAGTTCCTATAATTAAATGTTATCGCCAGATCATTTTATCATCCATCCTCGAAAAAGATGGTGGTTCATTCTATATAAAAAATGAATTAAGGCTGTCATATTTCATTTATAGACTGCCAAAGGTGTGAAATATTTCCAAGAGAGAATAGGAGTGACATAGATTACAATTACCATGGTACCCCACCATATACCCAGTAGAGAATATGTCACAGCAATTATTATTTTTAAAGGATTTTCAGACACTAGATGGGTAAACATTTCCTGAAAATAAATGAAATTCAATCCTTGTTATTTAGAATTTTCAAGTATCACTACTTTTATTTTGTTTCGTCATGTCTTACTTGATTTTCCTGAAAAGCTGCTGATCCTAGTTTCCTATAAAAATAAATAAAAGAATGGGAATTATTTCAGAACTCATTTTTATTTCTTCCATATCTAATAAGATACTTTCCTTTTGCTTATTTAGATATTAAGAATGATGCGCATTTCTATGAGGATATTTTCATTGCAGAACTAGTCTGAACTGATACCCATGAATTCCTAAAAGTGTATCCGAATGCATGACATTTTCCAGGTAGCCTAAGACATCTGTGAGATTCAGAACACTATGTGCTCACTTTTTGTTTATTTTGTGATATTTTGACTTTGGTCCATGTTCATTTTGTCACAGTGAGGATTCTGTTTTCAATTTTTCTTTTTACAATATTTTCTCTGCTTTTATGTTCTAGGGAGGAAGCAATTTACGGATCCTAGGGGTTGTCAAGTCAGATGAAGGCTTTTATCAGTGTGTGGCTGAAAATGAGGCTGGCAACACCCAAGCCAGTGCACAGCTCATTGTCCCGAAGCCAGGTAAGGATGCTGGAGTCCTGGGAAGGGTGGCCAACATCACCTGGGTCTGCTTTTACCAGTGGTCTCCTTTGTTTTCCTTACATTATAGACCCATATGAAATAGTTTAGTTAAGTTATAAATGTGTATGTACTGATGAGACTTTATTTTCAGACAATTTCATCTATTTGCAATAAATGACCGTCATTTACTGGAAATAAATTATCATAAACAATAGGGCCCTTAATTTTCAAGACAACAGCAAGAATATTAATATTGTATCTCTTCTATGACCTGCCTTTCTTCTAAGTATTTCATATAAATAAAAACACATAAGACATACATATGTACGTATATGCATATATGTGTATATACATACATATTGTGTGCGGATATATAAATAGAACACATGTACTTACATGTAAGGGCCCTACATATATGTTTAGATATCAGTTTTAATCTAGGGAAATTGCAGAAAAGCAGACAGAATAATCACAAGGAAACCCATTGTTTTATTATTTTAAACAAATTTTGGTAGACTATGATTATTAGAATATTTGATATAGTTTTTCCTTTGTTTTGAAGTAATTTGAAGGTTAAATATGACATATTGAAAATTAGCATAACTCAGATAGATCTATCACATAAAATTTCCATAGCAACATTATTCCTAGCAGGGGCATAGGAGGGTGAAGAAATGGGGGTGCTATTCACATGCTCTAAGAGATTTAACATTAATGAAGTTAAAGAGCCAGGAAGATAGCTCAGCAGAATAAGCGCCTGCCTGATGAACACAGTGTTCTCGATTCAACTGCTGGTACCAACAATTTTTTTGAAACAAAATAATGTTAATACTTTCTGAAAAGCTTTCACATCACAGTAGTTAAATTTCAATAGTGAGGCATTGTCAGCCTGTCCCTGAAGCCAGTTAAATAGGAAGTAACTGAAATATTATATCCAACAAGTCTTACCTTGACTTTTATTATTTTAATGTGCCTCTTAGACCTGTGCAGCTTCTGTACTTTGGCCAGGTACCTGATGATACTGATAATGGAGTCTGCAAAGAGCAACTTTCACTCTTTTCTTGATTGATATAAAATAAAGCCAACTATAGAGTACAGAAAGCCAGGGATCCATCTAGGAATTTAACCATCACCTTATTCCAGGAGCCCAAATTTCTCTCCTGGATGATTTCTTTTCCCTTCATTTAACATACTGTGTATATTAGTATAACTTCACATGTGTGAGTTAAGTAAATCCTCTTCTGAAGAGCAAGTAGTGTACAAATGGGAGATAGCAAATTCTAAAATTAAGGGCTCTAACCTAAATCATGTTTTAAAAACCAGGATTTGTACCATTAATAACAATTTATAGGACCATAGGTCGGCTAACATCAGATGATAGTTACTTCATAGAATAAGACAGTTCCAGCAAAGGCCAGAAAGTACAGGAAAAGGTGTGACAAGTCACTGCCTGGTTCTAGAGAACACAACTTGTAACCATTTGGCACTGATTGCAGAAACCCAATGATCAGCTCCTACAGCTGCCCATAGAAATGCAGGGTTCACGGAAATTCTGCAATTCATAAGGCTAGACATTGTTATAGCATTTTCCCTCTGC
>PVKA01053216.1:0-11317 GCA_004027165.1 Ctenomys sociabilis
GCTGCATTAAAACCATAGAGTACATCAAAAGAATGGACAAGAAACCTATGTTATATTCATACATTTAGAACATTGCCCAACAGGAAAGAGAGACAGCATCAATCTCTAAAATATCATGCTAACTCTAAGAAAGAAGATATGTGCCCCTACAGTATATTGAAATCTAAAAAGAGGCAAATCTAAAGAATAGCAGCCTTCCCCTGCTAGCCATGGTATTGCCTTCTTTAGTTTCACTTCCTATAGTTTCAGTTATCTGTGTTCACCTATGTTCAAAAAATGTTAAATACAATCTTTCAGAAAGAAACAATTCAAAGGTTTTAAACTGATACCATCTAACATCTTACATTATCCTCCTTTTCGCCTTTTAGAATATGAATAATCTCTTTGTACAGAGTATTCACATTGTACTCATATTTTCTTCTCACTTATAGTCATTTAGTAGTTATCTTTGTTGTCAGGTTGTCTGATACTGTATCCCTGTGCTGGCATCGGTCAGCCTTATTTTATTCAAGAATGTGTCCAAAGCACAAGAGCAGTGATGTTCACAATTTTGATATGTCCACGAATAATGACAGAGTTCCTACAGTACGTCCTTTAATAAAAAATTTTTAACATAATAAAAAATTATGCACTGAGTTGTTACTAATACTGTACTGTTACTTTAATACTATATTATACTATTTTAATATATTATATAATTATACTATACTATATTATATAGTATTAAAGTATTATATATGATACTATATATTAAAACTATAGTAACAACAAGTCTTCTCTATGTTAAACTGTTCAGAAGAAAAAAGTATCCATGGTAGTTTTGCTGATATACACCACACTGCAGAAACTGTAGCCACAGTGCATGATAAATACTTAAGATGAGTAAGACACTAACCTGAGGATAGAACACAAGAACGGACAATGTGTTCTGATTAACTGGAACATGTTGTGCTAGAAAGCAGGGAAGCTAAGGGAAGACTCCAAGTAAGAGATGACTACACAGATTCAGGAATAGGTTTTGGCTGGAAAATACAAAAATTACTGGAGAGCTTATCTCTGCCAATGAAGAAAGCACAGTCACATTTCTAGAGGGGTGTTGAAGTTCTTTAAAGAGGAAGAAAAAAACTGTAAGCAAGGTTTCAATTGTCTTGAAGCCAGGCTCCATTAGAAGGAAACACCCAACCTACATTTGTAACAGCGCGAACTCGGTACCAAAGGGTCCAACATAGGGCAGATCAATCTAGGCACCATGGGGCAATGTATGGGACACACAATAAAGCCATGCATAGGTAAGAAGAGTGAACCGTGTGCTCTCAAATATAATAGTAAAAATTACTTGCTTATAATCTGGCAGCATAATCCTTTGGATTGTGGCTGATATCCCATTTACAGAAAAGTTGTAAAAGTGCTTTATCCAACAAATAAAAAAGATACTCCCTGATAGAAGTTACAATTTAAAGTCTATTAATAAATGATTAATAAATACATGGGTACTCTGAATCTACTTGATAGGAAGAAGAAAATGTTGAGGCTGTGTCTTTTTCTCAAAACACAACCACATTTCTTTAGTTCCTTTACTAGGGCATAATTTCATCTCACAAGGCAATATATACTTGCTTAATACTTGATTAAATATTATATCAATTGATGTCAATATAACATATCTAGATATAATACATTCCTGGAAATCATCAACTATTGCTGATAAAAAATTCAGAAAAATACAGTGCATGAATTAAAATGAGAAACTGTAAATGCCTGTTGGAAGAAATTATGAAGTCATAAATAATTTTATTTTATTTATTTATTTTTTTATTTATTTATTTTTTTTTGTATTTGGAGTGTGACCCTTTTATTACACTGTGTTAAATTCAGGGCAGTTGCTTGGTTCACAGGTATCAGCATATATAGTTAGTTGGAGTGAGAATCCTACCACTTAACTGCTAGTTTCAAAACTGTCTTGATGTTTCTCAGGATCATTGTCTTACCCATCTAGTGTGTATAAGTGAATGGTCTTGCATCTGTCATGTCTCTTAGAATTTTTCCTTGCCTTCTCCTCATTGTCCAATAATTTTAAATAGTTCTGAGGATTGATAAAGAAGTTAAAACTATGCACACAACTTTTATTACAGTGTATTGTTATTATTGCTCTACTTTATTATTGGTTCTCAGTCTCTTACTGTTTGAAGTTAATAAATTAAACTTTATTGTAGGTACATATATATGGAAAACACAGTATATGTAGAGTTTGATGTTATCTGTGCTTTTAGGCATCTACTGGAGGTCCTGGATCATAATTTCCATTGATTACTACAGAGTGAGAACAAGCAAACAAACAGAATAACAGTTGTTTCTGAGTGTTCCCTAGGGGCACACTGATTTGGGTACAATACAGGGGCACCCTGGAGGCATGAGAGCATTCTTTACCTTGACTGGAGTTTGCTTATGCAGATATATTCATTGGTCAAAGTTTAACAAATATGTAAAGAACTATTCCATTAGGGATTAATTCAAGAATATCACAGCACTAGACCGTGGAAAAGATTCAATACTTCATAAAACATTCTCATGTGAAGTTTTAATCAATACAAAGAGAGTGCAATAGCCAGAGGTAGAGTGCTGGCAAGCACAAGGGCCAGAGAGACTGCTGGGCAAAACTCTTCAGGACCTGTTTGCCTCACATAATGACTTGATTGGTGGATTACAAGTTACATGTGAGTGAAGAATCAGGCACTCAGGAGACCATGAGAAAAAATTTCAGTGAAGTTCTTCACAGCCTTCCCGCCGCATTATCATGTTGTAGTGTTACACCAGTTTCATCAGCTACGAGTGACCAACCAAAGGGCGAAGTTTCAACTATGAGATTTATTTGTTTATTTACTTACTTGGTACAGAGTCTCTCTATGCAGCTTGGACTCATAGTGATCCTCCTGTCTCAGCTTTCCTAGTGCTGGGATTATAGGAGTGCTCCACCATGCCCAGCTTCTGTGGCCGGCACGGTGCACCTAGGATTCAGGGGCTGGCTAGGCACGTGGTGCCAGGATGGAACCCAGTTCCTTGCACTTGCCAGGCAGGCCCTTAGATTGCTGAGCTATCTCCCCAGCTCTAAAGCTTGCAGTTTGAAGAGCATCTTACTGTCATTTAGCTGACTTGTTTTTACATGGCTCCAGGCACACCCAGAAATAAGATTTCTCAGATCAATTGTAATGACAATGGCATCTTATACAGTATACTTTGTAGCAAAAGAAAAAGAGCTGTCAAAAATATTGAACTCTAGGTTATAATTATGCATTCTGAAGTATTTAAGCAGAAATAAAAGATTCTGTTATTTGAAGGGCACAATAATTTGGAGAGACTAATGAATAGTTGCCGAGTAAGTATGTGGTGAGAAATAAGTAATATTTTGATAGTAGAAGTGAGGCAGTGAATATATTGGTATTTATTTAAAATTCTTTTGGTTCTGTTCCATACAAAGAAATTTTATGAGGTGTGAAAAAAATCCTGGGCAGGCCAAATAGTTCAGTGGATTAAAGCACCTGTAAGCAGGCTCAGGGGCCAAAGGTTCAATCCCCTGGCCTGCCGTGCTGCGCCCCTCCCCTGGGGTGTGCTGAGATGGCAACTGAGACCGGACATGGTAGTGCATACCTGTAATCTCAGCTCTTGGGAGGCTGTAAACAGGTGGATTACTATGAGTCCCAACTAGTAGTGAGACCCTGAACACCCTGTAGACCCTTCCCTAAAATGCAAAAAAAAATAAATAAATTCATAATTACAGTAGCTCATCTAGTGTGCTGTACCTTACAGTTTTGATCTTAGAAGATGGAATTTCCTAGCATAAGTGGGGAAATGCGAATCTTTTTTATTCTATTATTTTTCTTCCTGTTTTCTCATTGCTTCCAGGTGCATATGAGCTGTCTGCTCATCCCTAATCCTTTCACTGAGGTTTCTTTCAAAATTAATCTTCTTTCTACATATTTTTTATGTTCTTATTTCTATAAAACCAGTAAATGAATAGGCAATTTGCAGGAAGGTACTAATAAATATAAACACACTTTTAATGAGTTCTGCCTTCTGCAGCTGAATATTGCTGACAGCTATGTGTTTTGAAGTTATTCATGAAAATCCTCCATTTTCTTGAGATAATTTCAGTTTAATTGTAGAAAAATATCTGTTCATATTTGGGATTAGTTCACAATACTGGAAGACATTTTATAAATACAAAAATTAGTGGTATATTGTATATGATTTTCATTCCAGGGAGGGTAAGAATATATGAGAGATGTAAGAAAAAGTTTCAGGTTGAGAGTGGATACTGAAGGATGAGTGAGCTCTTCACACACGATGACAATGTTTTAAGCAAGAGAACAAAATGAGAAATGTGCAGTGGTCTGTCAATGAGCTGGATAGTATGGTTTTTTTTTTTTTTTTAGAGTAATAGAGTTTCTGTGTAAGAACAATAATTTCATAAAGATATATTTGAAAATAATGTCTGTGTTTGAAGACAGATTATTCAATATATCTACAGGTGGGCTGGGGCGATAGCTGCTTAAGCACCTGTCTGGCAAGCACAAGGTCTCGAGTTCAATTCCTGGTACCACATATGTATAAAAAAAGGTATCTATGTCTATGTCCATGTCCAAGTCTATGTCTATGTCTATGTCTATGTCTATGCTTATGTTTATGTCTGTCTTCCTGTCTGTCTGTCTGTCTTCTGTCTGTTTGTCTATCCTAGAAATCTGTAACTGACTCCTTGAGGCCAGAATTAGAGAAGTAAAGCACATATACAGTGCTTAGCGTGACTTCATCAGTCACAAAAAGAAATCCATTTCATTACCTGAACAGTGAGGTTTAGATACATTTAAAGAGTATGCACATGGATCTGATTACTGAAATGCAGATGTTCTCTGAGGGAGAACTATGGAGAGAGTGCAGTTGGGGTACTGAGGAAAGATGGTAAAGAGATCATGACTCAGACCCATGAGGAATATTCTCCAAAGGCACATGACACAGAGAGAGCGGCACTGCAGGTAATTATTGTTGGGAAGGCAATGCTCTTTGGTGTCTGAATGTCAACAAAGATCAATGAATTTAATTTATCCATTAAAAGAACTGAATTTGAGTGGATTACAAAAAATCTCCTAACTTTTAGACTGAGAAAATTTCAGTGAGTAAAATAATCCAGAAAATGTTGGGGAAAATGTATTACTAGGCAACAAGCATTGCAAACAAACAATGTAGGCATCTTGGTTTTAAAATATTAAACACACTATAAGCTAGACTAATAATTATTCAAATAAAAAAGAAAGTCTTCTAGTGGTAATATGAGGAATCCACAATGAAGATCAACATTATGAAAGACTATACTTCAAACAGCAACCACTTTCAAAACTAATTTCATCGGAATAAGGAAAAGATATCCTTTCACTAGATGTACATAAATTTGCTTCTCTCAGCATACTTCAGAACAAACTGGAGAGAATATAAAAGTATGGGTGATCTAAGTTACATAATTTTGAAAGTGTATCTGATTAGAATATATCAAGATTTTTTATATCTCAAATTTTTTTTAATAGGACAAGTTTGCCAAACACAATGATCACTGACAGCATGGAAAATTTGTGTCTGTATCTAATATATCTTAATTCATCTTTTTTTCTATTCCCCCCTCCCTTCAAACTCTCTCCCTCTCCCTATTTACAGAAGACTTTTTCCTACTTTTTCCTTTCATTCTGTTTTTAATCTCTTTTTCCTTCCTTTCTTTCCCCTGACCACAGTTTTGATTCCTGAAGATAAAGAATGATCATTTTAAATGACCTTTCAGTCATGAGTACTGATGCTGCACTTTAGAACCATAAGTGAAATAGGTTAAGTGAAATAAATCACACTTATGGGATTAAATATCAAAAAGCCTTGAGTAAAAATACATACACTAGAACAAAAAGTTTTAAGATAACATCACTATAGAGAAAAAATAATAAAAAAATAAAGACAAACCGTGTCTTGGTGAGGGGGAAAAAAAAACCTTACAAAGCAAGTTCAGTAAGTTCCAAAATGTTAGTATGGAAGAATTCTCTGATTAAAGTGTAAAATAAGAAATATATGAAATGAAAGACACTTTTACTTGGATATTAAAACACACATACAAATCCAAGCACACATACACACAAGCACACAAAAAAACAGAAACTTTAAACATCTCTAAAGTCAGTATAGACTGTAAACTAAAATTATAGAATTTCTGGAAAATAGTGCTAATGAGAATATTTTGTATAATTCTTAGATTCACTGAAGGAAATAATTTACAGGCTTAGAAGAAATTCATAGGTATAAATATTTACAGAATAACAAAAAATCATAAATAATTAAAGATATGAGGCTAGAGATTATAAATGATGACAAAATATATTAGAAGAGAAGACTGAATAATTACAATATTAAAACTAGCTTTTGTAAAAATAAATTTAAATAAGTCATTGTCTCAGCTAATGATAAAGAAGAAAAAAATACTCCCAAACTAACAAGGTATAAAAGCTCAGAGAAACAAGGAAAAATTAAAAAACTCAGTGGATACTATTTGATTCATCTCTCCATAACAGATACAATTTAAGGAAAACCCTGAATTTATTTCTAGAGGGATACATTAGCCCATTCCGTAGGCATATATATTTCATACAATCAACTCTCTACTAATAATAATTTAGACTTTTTTGATTTTTTGCAATTACTAATAATACTTCAGTAAGTTCTCTTCTGTGTATTTATTTTTTCATATTGTTGCTAAAAATATGTTGGATTACTTGTCCAAAGTAATGCACATGTAATTTTGTTAAATCTGATCAGTTTTCTTATAGATTCATCTTCCTTTGATAGTATATTAAAAAAATCTATGTCTTTTTTAATATTAATTTTATTGAGAAATAACATTGAGACAGTTTCAAAACAGGTTAGTAGGACAGTTACATAATTAATACACTGCATATTGTCTTCATAGTAGTTATTCATAGTAAAAGATGCAGATATCTTGTCTAAACACTATTAGTACAATTCTTTCTTCTCATTGAACTAAGAGAAAGTAGCTGTATATCTATCCTATTTTTTATATACTGATATATACATTTTTTCACTACAAAATGGTTCTTCATTTATATCCCCCTTTTTTTTGCTTAGTTTTGTCAGACATCGGCATTCCCTTGCAATTTAAATGTTGTTTGTGTGTGAATTCAGCAAAATGATTCAATATAGTCATGTAGTCCATATAGTAGTGGTTTATCCATAGGACTGGCAATGTCAGAAGTTGTTGACTTGAGCATTTTACAGCTCAGCATATTAATTGGCTTTACTTTTTATACCTCATTTTTATACTTTTCTCCTGGATGGTTAAGACCAAGATAAAGCAAGACCTATATAACAAGAAATGTTACTTCTGTGTCTGACAAGGTCAGTCAAATCCCCTGATTTATCCTGAAACTGTACTGCAGTTTGTAGATCCCTTGTCAGTGTCAGCCATGTGGATGAGTCATGGCCATTGCTTGACCAATTTGCTCTCTGTGAAAGCTTGAGAGAATGTTTTCTCTCCCTGTGACTCCCCTTAGGCAAACTCTACATTGTCAATCATTTTCCTCTGTGCCCCCATAAGCTCCTTGCTTGGAAAACTTGGGACACCACTGAGTTACACTATGTCATTTTTAAAGGAAAATGTAACTGTGAAAAGAATGTAGGCACGTATACAACAATAAATGGGACAACTCTGGTGAAGAAGAGCAATGAGGGTAGACTTAAAAAATAATTAATAATATAACATTTACTAATTAAATCAGCATGGCTCATTGTGCATGATTCTGATCATTGAAACAGATTAGAGATCACAGAAAATAGTACCCATTCATGGGGAAATTTAGCATATTGATATGTCTAACTTCATTGCATTGTGAGAAATAAGATGTTCAATAAGCTGTACCATTAAGTAACTGTCTAAAGCATAGTGATGGGGCTGGGGAGATGGCTCAGGCGCTGGGGAGATGGCTCAGAGGTATAAGCGCTTCCCTGGCAAGCGCAAGGTTCTGAGTTCAATCCCTGGTTCTGGCAAAAAAAAAAAAAATAAATAAATAAATAAAGCATAGTGATGGGTATAGATATCATTATATATATATATATATATATATATATATATATATATATATATATATATATTACACAATATCCAGATATTTAGAATTATTTGAAAATTATCAAAAATTATTTGAGAATTTGAAATTATATGTATGTAAAATAAAGGACTATGCTAAAATTTCTTTAAGTGATACATTTTTCTAACTGACATGTTACACAGATGGTATAATAATCAAAACTTCACACTTGAATTGTCCCCCCCAAATAATGTAAATCATGTCAAAATATAAATGATAAAGTTAAAAAATGTGTTAACTTCTCTTGTATAATAGAATCTCCCTGAAGAAGACCAACAATTAGCCTACATTTTCCACTGGCACATGGCACTCTACGCCTGCCAGGTGTGGGCCTGGCAGTGATTCTCACTGAGTGGACATTGCTGCTGGGTGGTGGTGACACAAAACTGTTAGAAGCTTTCAAGATCAAACCTTATGCTACTTCAGTAGAGAAAAGGACAAGTGACATATGTAGACGGTTCACAAGCTGTAATGGAAACGGCCATTGAACATGAGATGATTTTGAAACTCCTTAATAATCTGTTTGTGTCATAACCCATTTTTCATTAATCAAATAAAAATCCTGAACAGTTCGATGTACTCTTGCACCAGGTTCTGGGGTCATGGGCTTTGTCATAGATTTCTGCTGCAAGGACAAATTCAAAACTCTCTATGGACTGCGATTTGCCAATACTTGTCAAATTTACAAAGACAAGTGGAATTTGATGCATTCATTTGCCTTCTGAGCTATGAAACATACAAACACCTCAATCATAATTCATGAACAAAGCTGTTAACTGGAGAAATATTTTGGTTGGAAAATACTAGGAATCATTTAAATAAAGCACCGATACTAGTACTAGAAGAGTACTAGTTATAAATTATAGTAGTCCAAAATTAATGCAGTTTAATGATGGGTACTATGGTTTTGATATGGCTAGTTCCACCAAGGTTCAGGTGTTAGAAGCTTGTTCCTTAATATAATGGTACTGAGAGGTGGTGGGACTTTTAGGACCAGGAGGTGGAGGTGAAGAGGTCACAGGGGCCATCTTCATGCATAGATTAATCCATTGTTCCAGGGATTGGATTAGTTCTCTTAAGGCTGCAGTAACTCTCATGGAAATGAGTTAGGTCTCATGGGATTGTACCAATGACTAAGCGAGTGGGTTTTCTATACAGCAACTCAGCCTTTCCTGAGTCTCTGCCCTTCCTCCTGCATGTGACCATTTCTCCTACTTCCTATGACACACAAGCTCTTCACCGGAAGCTTGGCAGCTATGCTGTCATGCTTGGGGCTTTTCCTGCCTCTAGAGCTGTGGGCCAAAATAAACCCCTTGATAATATCATATTCAGTTATGAGTTCTTTACTGTAGCAACACCAAGAGTAATACACAGCTGTAAAATACGTGCAATGTCTTTGAAAGAGCCCTCAGGTACATTGCTATTTGAGAAAGAAAGGGTGCAGAACAGCACATGAAGCCTGCTGATGTGAGGTAAAACTGATAGAGCTATACAGAAAAAAATAAATTTTGTACGTTTATTAGCTTTCAGGAAACTTGGAAACATGCCAAACAGTAATAGTGATAACCTGGTAAGGAAAGGCAGGGGGTGGTGGAAGGGCCAACTGAGGCCCAGAAGTCTTTCCTAGCTGTTAGTGTTTCACTACTTTGTTGTCATTTTAGAGCCATGTGAAATGCATTAGGTAGTGAAAAATGAAAAGACATAAGCAATAATAAATAAAACCATAGGTATGTATTTACAAATAGGAAATTATATTTCACTATAGGGATTATAACTTATGTGGCCCACTCATATGGTTAGCCCTACTTTTCATTTAATTTTTTCCAAGAAGTGTGAGGCTCCTGCTTTTCCTCTGGTCATAGGAAAAAAAACTGCTTTCTAGATACCATAGCATTGTTATAGATCAGTAGAGGGCACAGTTTTTCTCCTTATACTTATCATTCCATTGGCATCTAAGGCGCATGCCTGTAATCCCAGCACTCGGGAGGCTGAGGCAGGAGGATTGTCGTGAGTTCGAGACCAGCCTGAGCTACAAAGTGAGCTTAAGGCCAGCCTGAACTGCATAGTGAGACCCTGTCTCAAAAAATAAATAAATAAATAAATAAATACTATAGGTGTGTGAATTCAGCAAAACAATCCAACACAGTCCAGCAGTCCACAATAATAGTGGGGTATCTGCAGAAGTTGTTGACTTGAACCTTTCATAGCTCAGCATATTATTATGGCTTTACCATACTCATTTTTATACTTTTCTGCTGGATGGTTGAGACCAAGATAAAGCGAGACTTATACAACAAGAAAGGTAACTTTTGATAAGGTCAGTCACATACCCTCAGGATTTATCCTATAACCCTGTACCGCACTTTGTAGATCCTTTGTCAGTGCCAGCCATGTGGATGAGTCATGGCCATTGCTTAACTAATTTGCTCTCTGTAAAAGCCTGAGAGAATGTTTGCTCTCCATGTGATGCTCCTTAGGTACACTCTAAATCATGATCACTTTCTTCTCTGGCCCCATAATCTCCTTGATCAGAAAGTTTGGGACACAACTGAGTTACATGATGTTACAGTATGGATTCTTCTATGTTCTGAATCTTCACTGACCTTGAAAGGCTAGGGCAGAAAGTTCGGCTAATCTTGCAACCCTTTCTTTTCTATAATTTTTGTTCTGCAACCTTAGGTTGTTAATCCTCCAGAAGAGAAGTTTATTACCCCGCAACATATGCATTTCAGTAATTCCCTGGGAATATTTTGATATTTCTTACCACTTTGGACATAACCTGTTCCTCCTTTCAGTTAACTATAGATGCTGAATATGAAGAGTTAGTTTTGTTCTTTCCATTTGCTATGCATCGCTTCAGGTAACTTCCCCCTTCGTTGCCTATTGAGCATCATTAATTGCTTATTGATCAGCTCATTGTTCATGGCCTTGGTGACCCATCTACTGTATCTGATTCTTAATCTAGAATTCTTATTCTCCTTTACTTCCTTGGCTGTGCTGACAAAATTTTTCTTTGACAGCTATGGTTCTGGGATGCTTGATCATTTAAACTTATGTTTAGTGGGCAAACCCACTTATTTGGTCAAAATCAAGTTAAATAATGTCTCAGCTACTTTTCTTTCATTTCTGGG
>PVKA01053217.1:0-11341 GCA_004027165.1 Ctenomys sociabilis
CTCCCTGGGTCTTGGCTATTGCTCTTGCTGTGGCTCCCACCGCATCCCCTCTACTTCTCTCCCTTTGAGCCCTGTGATCCTGCCTCCACACTTCTCACTCTTCCATGGTCCAGGGCAGACCTGGCTGTGCATGGCTTGGGCCTGAGCTGAAGACAAACAGTCTGGGATCTACCCTGGCCCTGCCTACTGCAGTTCTATCTCAGAATAGAGAGGAGATGGAGGAGAAGGCTACCCTCAAGCAGCCAGATGTGTAGCCAGACAAGGAATGGACCCAAGTTGGAGCTATGCTGTGAATGACAGCCTGTGCCCACCACCCTTCTGACCCCATGGTTCCCCATCTGCCCTTGAACAAAGCTTGCTTCTCCATCTTTGAGGCCTCTGTCTCATCTCCCATCACTTCCCTATTTGTCTCTAACATTGTGTCTCTAACACTTTGTCTCCTATCACTTCCCTCTTTGTCTCTGTCTCTCCACAATTCTTCATGCTCTCTTTCCCTCTCCCTCTCAGGAGTGAACCCAGGGTCTTCACACTGAACTCCTGAAACATGAATGGAGAGGAAGAGGGTAGGAGGGACCTAAATCTGAACAGGGAGAGCTCAGAGAGAGAGGGGAGAAAGGGGATGGAGGGGGATCAGAGAGATATGAAAGGACAGAAAACCAGAGAGAAAACAGTACTCATAAGGTAGAGTCTTCCTGCTTCAGCCTCCCAGAGTGCTAGGATTACAGGCATGGGCCACTACAATGGACCCTTTCATTGCTTACTCTTTTTTACCTTGTCTCTGGCTTGTCTTCAGCTCTATTTTCTTTTCTTGTCTCACTATGTGTCTCTTGCTCTTCCTCTCTCCTCTATCACTGTTTTGTCATCTCCTCATCCTTGCCCACCATAATCTATCTATAGCCCTACTGCTCAACTGTACCTCACACCTTAGTGGTTCTGAAGCTGCCCACCCCTCTGTGGCAGGGGCCCAACCTCCCCCATACCAGTTATCACTCTCTGAACAGAGATAAAGTTTATCTCTGAGGCTGGGGGATATGAAAGCTCCTTATCAGCTGTCCCACTAGAGTAAGTACTGCTTTCCCAGCTACGGAGGTAGCAGGCAACGGCCTGGCGCCCTCAACTTTCCCTCAGCCCAGCCCCTCGGTCCAGGTAATATCCTAGTCCATCCCTCAAGGGAGGCTCTCACAAGCCTGTAAGGAGCAGTCTGAAGGTATAGGGGCAGAAATAGGGCTTGAGGCTTAGAGGCAGCATCTGAGGGCTATGGGGCTGAGGAAGGAGAGAAAGGTTTGGGATGTAGCCATAAAGTTTGGGAGAAGCAAACACAAATTTTAAGGAGCAGAGGCAAGCTTAGAAGTTTAGAGGCATATTTTGGCTTCAGAAATAAGTTGAGAAGAGACAGGTGTGGTAGCCCACACCTGTAATCCCAGCACTTGGGAGGCTGAAACAGGAGGGTCATTTGAGTTCAGTTCAAGACCCGCCTGGGCTACAAGTGAGCTCAAAGCCAGCCTGAGCTGCATTGTGAGACACTGTCTCAAAAAAGACACACACACAAAAATAGGTTAGGAGTAAGAGAGGAGGTTGGAGAATTGGGTGGAGTTTGAGGGTGAGCAAAAGGTGACAGACATAGTTGGGAGTCAGACATGGATTTTGAGGGTCAGAGGAAAATGCAAGGAGGGGTACAAGGCATTTTCTGGAGCAGACATGGAGTTGAGGAGTCAGAAATCAACTTGGGCAGTCAGAAATGTGGCTGACTAGAGATGGGTCATGGGTACACAAGAAAAGCTTGAGAAGTCAAGGTGGAATCAGGGCAAGCAAGTTTAGGGCTAGAGAGATTTGGGGGGCAGAGATATGTTTAAGGCTGGGCTAGGGCTTAGGGAAGGCACATGGCTAGGTTTGTGCAGTGGAACAGATTTGAGGGGGAATAGACAGTGTTTGGAGCAGCAAAGATCTCAGTAATCAGGCTACGGGTTGAGAGGGAGAAATGGTTTGCGGAATAAATGGAGTTTGAGAGGCAGATGGGGGTAAACCTTAACTAGGGTTTAGCAGGTCAGAGATGGGTTTGGGGTCCCAGAGGGACTGTCTGGGGCAGATACAAGGGTGTTGTGGAGCAGATAAGGGGTTGGGGAACAGAAATAGTTTTGGAGGAGCAGAAGTGAGGTCTTGGGAAAGAACGTGGGGAAACAGAAACAAGCTTGGGTGAGATAGGATTTCTGAGAGATGAGGGCATGTTTTGGGGCCAGTGCTAGTATTTAGGGTAGACTGGGAGGTATGAGGAATACAGTTAGAAGAGGAACATAGGTATCCTGGAAAGGGTGGGTGGCTGTTGGGACAGAGGGAGGTGGGCTTTGGGGGTAGACCTAGAGAGACAATTGAGTCTGAAGAGGTGTGGAGGGATTGAGGGGTGGCCAATACTCAATGGTGGATAGGGGAGCAGGCTGGCGGAGTAGCTATGGGGTTGGGGCACAGGCCGGGTTTGTCTTGCTGGGGCTCTTGGGGGGCTGAGACTGACCTGGGCGGGTTGGTGTGGAAGGTCCGGCCACCTTGGGGATGTGGAGAGCTCAGTGTGATCCCAGGGGGTGTCCTGGCTGGCCTCAGCGTTTGAGGCTCCCTCCCTCCAACCCGCCCTCTCTTCTCCCTTCTCCCTCCTCCCTGGGGAGTGGCTGGTGCCCCAGTGGGTGGGGCAGGTGAGGGGAGGGGGTGTGCCCCCTGATTTGGGGGCACCTCCTAGGCACTGGGGGCCCTCACCTACCCTACCTGCCCACCCAGTGGATTCTCGACCCCATTCAACTTGGGCTCTTGTGACTTCAGTGTCCAGCCAAGTGACACAAGCTGAAACTAAGATAATTGAAATGAGAAGATATGGTTTCATGACTCTACTGGGCTTTTAAGAGAGGGAGGCACTGACTGTGTCTGGCCAAGTGTGGGCTGGACCCTTATGAATGTGAGCCCTCTTGGCTGCAGGAGAGGAGGGATGTGGCCATACCCATTTGCAGGTGAGAAGAATAAGGCTCAGAGGTGTGAGAGGATTTGAACCAGAGCCTGTGGAACACCTTGCTGACCCAGCGAGGGGACGCCTTGGCCAGGGATGGTGGGAGGTAGCGAGGGTTCGTTCTCAGACTCGTGTTAGGCTCAGGCTAGGCTTTCAGCTCATTCGCTGCCTCCTCTGCACTGGGGCTTACGCCAGCTCTAGCCTGCCCTGGCCCAGCAGATAAGTCTTATCAGATGGAGGCCACAGTGGCTGTTGGCACCGCAGTAACAGGCTGTCTTGGGGTGAGGGGGGGCACCCAGGGACAGTGGACTTGTTGCCCGCCATACTGCCTTGAAGGCGGGAAACTGGGGTGATGCTGGGGTTGGTTCCCCTGTGAGTTCTAGGGGAATAGGATAGGGATGGGACAGGGTGGGAAAGGGAAAGGATGGAGAGGAAGAGAGAGGAACAGAGATAAACACAGATGGAAATGAGACAGGGGTAGGAGGCAGAGACAGTGTACAGAAGGAAAGGAGGGACACAGAAGGGCAGGGGACTACTAAATACAGATAGATAGATAGAAAGGCAAAGAGAATGAGAGACAGACAGATGGACAGATGAACAGAAGGAGAAAACTTGAAAGTGACAGAGAAAAAGTCACAGGTAGAGAAACCAAGAAGATAGAGCCGATGTCATAAGAGAGGGGCCCCAAGACTGAGAGGTTCCAGCTGGGATCTGAGCCCCAAGTGGCAATGGGATTGGTAGAACAGTGTGGACAAATGTGGGCCTATATTGTGGTGTCATTAGCCCTTCCCCTCTCCTGAGTATTAACAGCCACAGCCATGCTAAAGTAGACCTGCATAAGCCTTTTCTGAGCACTTTCTCTATCTAATGTTACCTGACATACAAGTGCATATGGTAATTGTCCAATATGGGCCCCACAGGGCAAACAGAAGGGTCCCTAGTCATGGCTCTGGAACTCCATGGGGCAAGGAGATCTACACATCACCCATTCTACAGGGAAGAAGACTGAGGCCTGCAAAGGGCAGAGATAATCATGGAGTCCAGGATCAGTGTGGTCTTCCCAGCCATCCACCCCAGAGGGAGCTGACCATTCTCACTTCTCAGCCTCTGGGTCTGTCCTTGGATGCAAAATTGGAGGTTTTTTGGGGAGAAAAAGCAAAGCCAGGCTTAGTGTGGGGCTCATTGGTTGACCTCCTGCCGTGTGCTACTCCCTGACCAAAGTCCTGTCAGTAAGAAGGAAACCAAGGATCTTAGGGGATGCTTCCAGCTGATGAGGGACCCAGATGATTTATATACCCTCCCTCTTCTGCCTGCTAAAAGACAGAGCAATGACGGTGCAGGCCCAGTGGGTGTGGTGGTGCATAACTATAATATAGTTTGAAACCAGCCTGGTATACATAGTTCAAGTCCAGCCTGAACTATATAGTAAGACCTTATCTCAAAATGAAACAACAACAACAAAACAACAATGGTACAAGACCCACAAGCTGACTAGGAAACTACAGTTATTTGAATCTATACTAAGTGGTTTTAACTCACATGAATCTACAACCTTAATAAGTGTCATACATTCTTGTTTATTTAATGAGTACCTGTTATATCCAAGGGATAGCACTGGGCCCTTCCTAAAGAGCATCATTAGCCACTTCTAATACAAATGCAGTGGCATATCTGTAATCCCAGCACTCCTAGCACTCAGGAAGCTTAGGCAGGAGGATCACTACAAGTTCAAGAAGACCAGCTTGGGCTATAAAGTGAGTTCAAGGATGGTATGAACTGCATAGTGAGACCCTATCTCAAAAAAAAAAAAAAGAAAAAAAAAAAAAAACGAATGCAGTGTGAACACAAATGGCAACACTAATTTTTTTTTTTTTTTTCTTTTTGAGACAGGGTCTCACTATGCAGTTCAGGCTGGCCTTAAGCTCACTTTGTAGCTCAGGCTGGTCTCGAACTCATAACAATCCTCCTGCCTCAGCCTCCCGAGTGCTGGGATTACAGGCATGCGCCACCACGCCCGGCTGCAACACTAATATTACTTCTAATATTGATAAACCAAAACTAATTTTAGTAGTAATACTGATCTTTTAAAAATCAGATTTAAAATAAAATAAAATCAGATTTTATTGACAATTTTTAGGTATACATAAGATTTATCAAATACAGTGTAACCTGATTCTTTTTTTCTCATTCTCCTCCCCTTCCTTCAACCTTTCCTCCCCTCCTCATTTACAAAAGCTTTATTTCCATTTTTCTTTCTTTTCTCAATAATACTGGGGCAGAAAAAATAATAATACTGGGGCCAGGGAGAAGGTTCAGTAGAATAAGCACTTGCCTAGCAAGTGCAAGGGCCTGAGTTCAATCCCGGGTTCTGAAAATAAAAATTAATTTTTTTTTCTTTTTGAGGAAAAAGGATATTGTTATGCACTTCAGGATGGCCTTGAGCTCACTTTGTAGCCCAGGCTGGTCTCAAATTTGCACTGAGCCTCCTGCCTCAGCCTCCTAAGTTCTGGGATCATAGGTGTGCATAACCACACCCAGGTAGTAATATTAAATCTAATGCTAATTCTAATCTAATACTAATATTGTATTTAACAAGAATTCTAAAATTCTTATTATTGATTTATTTTGTGTGTGGTGCTGGGGATGGAACCCAGAGCTCTTCATGTTAGCCAAATGCTCCTCTGCTGAACCTCATGCCCTATCCCTAAAACTAATTATTATCCATGCTAACTCTAATAACACAGTAATAGTAATTAGGATACTAATGCTTTTACTATTGCCAGTGCAGTAGCAGGAGCTTCTTTATTTACTGAGAGACCACAGGTCCTGTCCTCAGAGCTTTCTGTGCAGTGTCATCCCTGTCTCCCAGATGCCTGTGGTGTACTGGTGTCACTCCCACTTTCCAGACTCTGGGGATGTGGGGGCCCAACCCAAGCAGTTTGTCCAAGGCCCTAGCTTGTCTCACCTTGCACAAACATTTGCTGCTTAATTCCTGGGCATGCCTCACTCGGAACCTCAATTGTATAACCTGGAAGGTTCTCCCCTCTGGCCCTGTCGAAGGCAGCCCTCAGCACAGGGCCTGGCTAGGAAGCGAGCAGAGGTGCGCACCGCACTTGTGACTTCTTGGCGCCGCCATTATTAGAAACACAAGTTTTGTGGTAGGGCCTCCACAGGAAGGGCAGGCAAGAAGCATGGATAAGACAAAGCTTTGGCATGGGACTTACAACTCATTTCGTCGTTCCCGCTGAGGACAGTGGTCTCAGCAAAGGAAGTAAAGGGTGGGGAGAGGGGTGCCTCTGAGGGCATGCCAAACCCCTTTCCCTCCCCCATCTCGGCGGTGGCGGAGGAGGCACAGGCCCAGAAGTCTGCAGCAACAGTTCAGCCAGCAGGGAGACAGCTGGGAGTGGGCTGATAAGGGAATCAGCGGGGGCCAGGTCCGGCTTGGAGGACTCGAGGGGAGGGCAGGGGCTGGGTGGGGTGGGGTGGCCGGGCTCTGAGACCTCTCTGTCACTCTTTCATTAAAGACTGGTTCCAGTATCCTTTCTTCCTAGAAGCCCTCCCTCCTGCCATCCTCTGGGGTTCTTGGGCCAAGCACTTGGCATTAGAATATTTCCGGCTCTGAGCTGGTGGAGTAGAGGGTGGAGACCGACTGGCCTCAGTGGGATAACACCGAAATGTTGGCCAATGCCCTCAGTACCAAGCTCTTGGTTGATTTTGAATTTTAGTTTTCTTTCTTTTTATGGCAAGTGCTTATTCAACTGAGCTATCTCCCTGGCCCCAGGTTTTAGTTTTCTTGAAAGAAAATTATTTTTGATCCCTAGTGATGGGTAACAGGGATTGATATTCTACATAAATATCAATCACCTTGAAAGAGCCCAAATGAGTCACTCACCCAACCCCCAACAGGAAGAGGCCCTGTTCCATATTCATGCCTGCTTGCTACATGACTCGTTTCTCCATTTGGTACTGGAATTAAAATTTAATCAATTTTACCTGAGCAATGGTGCTTGTAATCTTATTGGTTGGCCATAGTTTTGTCCTACCTCATGTCCACCTAACCGACTTCCCATGCCTTCACCACCTTAGACCCACCTTACCACATGGTTTTACTCTATAAAAATCCCTGGAAGAGACAACTTCCTGGGGGGGGGGAACCACCCGCTGGGGCCCCCATCCTGTGCCTCTCTCAGACAGGAGCTTTCCCCCAATAAATATATTCTGCTCATAAAAAAGAAAATTATGACGCCGGGCATGGTGGTGCATGCCTGTAATCCCAGCACTCGGGAGGCTGAGGCAGGAGGATTGTTGTGAGTTCGAGACCAGCCTGAGCCACAAAGTAAGCTTAAGGCCACCCTGAACTGCATAGTAAGACTCTGTCTCAAAAAAAAATATTTTGAGACATAATTATGCATATTTACTGGTCACTTTGTGATATTTTTTTTTTGTTTTTTGTATTTCAGAGAAGAGGCATTAGGCCTGCATGTTTATTTACAAACACATTAGTATGCCGTGTGAATTTAAGAGTTTGTTCTGTTTCCAAAGAGCTTCATCTCTTGAGAAATTCTGTCCATCTGTGAAAGAGGATGAATTAAAACATCCTTATTTCTTAAGCAGTTGGTGCCTCACTATAAGGAAAGGTGCTGCAAAACCAGATCCAAAGTACAAGGTCATGGCCAGCAACCGCCATTTGTTTTCCACAGAAAATGGCAAATTCTTCCCAGGGCCCTCTCCTTGTAGTGGCTGTGATGCACCACGGAGGTTGTGAACCTCCGGATGCTCTGCCCCAACATGGTGCTGGAGGAAGCTCTGCAAAGGAGGAAGAAACAACCCACTTTGTGATAATTTAATACATGACCAAATTCAGTGATTAGCATTTCCATGTCCTCAAACATTGGCTATTTCTTTTCTTCCTTTTTTTGAGACAGGGTCCTCATATATAGTCCAGCATGACCTTGAACTCACAGTGATCCTCCTGACTCAGCCTCACAAGTGCTGGGATTGCATGTGTGCACCACCATTCCCAGGTTACTGTCTCCTTTTATTCCATCAGTATTTTAGCTTTGCCAGGTGCGGTGGTGCACACCTGTAATCCCAGCACTCAGGAGGCTGACGCCGGAGGATCCAAGTGAGTAGGACGCCAGCCTGGGCTACAAAGTGAGCTCAAGGCCAGCCTGAACTGCATAACAGACAGCCTGACTTGTCTCAAAAAAGAGAACAGGCTGGAAGTGTGGAAGTTGAGGGGAGGGACAGTGTGAGATTGGCTAATGAGTGGGTACCAGATACAATGAGAGAGGGGAGATAAAGTAGTGCTCTAAGCAAAGTAGGGTGACTAGTTGATAACAGCTGCTTTTATTTTATTTATTTATTTATTTATTTATTTATTTATTTATTTATTTTTTGGCAGAACCAGGGATTGAACTCAGGCCATTGTGCTTGCCAGGCAAGCACTTATTCTACTGAGCCATCTCCCCAGCCCCATAGCTGCATATATATATATATATTTAATGACACAGGAAAATAACATGTTATAAAACCAGTTGGTGCAGGGAGGCCGAGGCAGAGGCTCAGAAGTTCCAGCCCAGCTTGGCAATTTAGCAACTTAATGAGATCTTGTCTCAAATAAAAAATAAGGGCTGGGGTTGTAGCTGAGTGTCAAGGTCTTGGGTTCTATCCATAGGAATAAAAGAAAAAGCTGGTTATAAGTAGTAGGTAGACTATGACTAATTTTTTTTGCACTTGCCAGGGAGGTGCTTGTTCTACTGAACCATCTCTCCAGGCCCTTAGTTTTTTTAATTTTTTATTTTTTGACAGAACCAGGATTGGATTGAACTCAGGCCCTTACCCTTGACAGGGAAGTGAGTGCTTATTCCACTGTGCCGTCTCCCCAGCCTCATGACTAGTTTTTTAAAAACTAGGGCTGGCCAGATAGCTCAGCTGACTAAAGTGCCTGAGACTGGGCATGGTGGTGTATTCCTATAATCCCAGCATTTGGGAGGCTGAAAATAGGAGGATCACTATGAGTCTGATCTATGTAGTGAGACCCTGTAGATTCTGTACTAAATACATTAAAAAAACTTTACTGAGGATTGAATATAATGCCTTTATACTAGGGGAGGTTTGTTTTTTTTAGGGGAGGTTTATTTTTTGTATTTGGTGCTGAGGACCAAACCCAGGGCTTCCAGCTTGCTAGGCAAGCATTCTACCGTTGAGCCAAATCCCCAGCCCCAGTGCCTTTATACTGAGCTACAACCCCAACACTTTTTGTTTATTTTGAGAGAGAGTCTTGCTATATAGCTCAGGCTGGTCTTGAATTTATAGCAACCCTCCTGTCTCAGCCTTTCCTGAGTGCTAGGATTACAGGCATGCACCACTATGCCAAACTCATCTCTAGCCCTTTTTTTTTTTTTTTTGTGGAACCAGGGATTGAACTCAGGCCCTTTTGCTTGCCAGGGAAGTGTTTATTCCACTGAGCCATCTCCCTGGCCCTCTAACACTTTAAAAAAAAATTATTTTGAGGCAGGGCCTTGTTAAATCACTAAATTGCCCAGGCTGGGTTCAAATTTATGATTCTCCTGCTTCAGTCTCTCAGACTGTTAGGATTATGTGTATACCACCATGTCCAGCAATACTTAACATTTTTTTAATATTTATTTATTTATAATTTTTGTTTGTCTTTTTGAGACAGGGTCTCACTATGCAGTTCAGGCTGGCCTTAAGCTCACTTTGTAGCTCAGGCTGGTCTCGAACTCACAACAATCCTCCTGCCTCAGCCTCCCTAGTGCTGGGATTATAGGCATGTGCCACCATGCCCAGCAAAAAACCTTTTCTTTTTTTTTTGTAGAACTGGGGACTGAACTCAGGCCCTTGCACTTGCCAGGGAAGTGCTTATTCCACTGAGCCATCTCCAAGGCCCTAACATTTTCTTATTTTTAAAAAATTACAATATATATTAGGCTGGGAATGTAGCTCAAGGGCACAATGCCTACCTGGCAAGCACAAGGTCATGAGTTAAATGCCTGATTCAAAAAATAAAAGTAAAATATATAAACATGCATGCGAAACAATTGTAGGAGCCAGGAGTATAGCTCAGTTGTACAGCATGTGTTTAGCATGCTCAAGGCCTTGGGCTCCATTCCTAGTGCTATGGACCACTCAGGTCCATACACTCTGGTTTATCTAGTCACTGGTGACCAGATCAAAAGAGGCCATTTGGATAAAATTATTATATTGAGGTAAAATTAGTTCTGAAGAGGAGGAGAGGCCCATTTGCTCTTATCACCATGTGCAGGTGTGTTGGGGTCTTTTAGAGCGAGGAACAGCATGGGAGAGAACACAAAGGAACGAGAGACAGGTTCCAGCTGGCTTCTCCTCTCCTGGACTGGGCCTCTCCAGGCGAGGGGCATGTGGGAACCCTAGTGCCCAATGCCTAAGAAGGTTTGGAGGTGTCCTTTGTCTCTAAAGGAGAAAGTCTAGCTTTGAAAGTTCCATGTTTACAAGACAGTCCTGCTACAATGCTACTATGCTGTATATGGATGGATTTCTAAATATCTATGTAAATATATGTAAGTGTTCATTCCTATTTTAAAAAAAATATTTTCTTCTTCATGTTCTGTACAGACTTAGAGTTTAGTATCTCAATACTTGATGGAAAATACATGTTCCATGTTATGCCTATGATGTCTGATATTTAGACTAATAGTGTGGGTAAACCGAACTGCATATATTGCAGGGTAATAATAAGCTTCTCTTCTGGAGGGTTAAGAACCTAAGTTTGCAGATCAAAAATTAGAGAAAAGGAAGGGCTGCAAGGTCAGCAAAAATTTTGGCCCTAACCTTTCAAGGTCAGTGAAGATTCAGGACATAGGAGAACCTGTACTGCAACATCATGGAACTCAGTTGTGCCCCAAATTTTCTGATCAAGGAGATTATAGAGCCACAGAGAAATGCAATTGATGATGTGCCTAAGGAGAGTCACATGGGGAGAAAACTTTCTCTCAGGCTTCCACAGAGAGAAAATTGGTCAAGTAATGGCCATGACTCATCCCCAAGGCTGACACTGACAAGGGATCTACAAAGAGCAGTACAGGGTTACAGGATAAACCCTGACGGTACCTGAGTGACCTTATCTGATACAAAAGTTACATTTTTTGTTATATAGGTCTTGCTTTAACTGGGTCTTAACCATCTAGTAGAAAAGTATAAAAATGCATGTATATAAAGTAAAGTCATATTAATATAATGAGCTGTGAATGCTCAAGTCAACAACCTCTGTGGATAACCCACTACTATTGTGGACTGCTGAGCTGAACTGTGTTGGATTGTTTTGCTGAATTCATGCACCTATAGTATTTATAT